>NNCF01125922.1:1745121-1829923 GCA_002313205.1 Laupala kohalensis
ATATATATATATATATATATATATTAGTGTTGCGTCATTATATTATGTATATTATTATATTGTATTTATTTTATACACACGTGAGGAAGAAAGCGATGACAATGAATACAAGTTCTATTCTTATAATTATCAAACTTGGTATAATAAATTTAGAATATCTCTTTTTTCTCCACATTCCATCGTCTTTCTCTCTGTAAAATGTAGACTATTACATTTTTCATAAAAGCAGCCTGATGTGTTTCGTAAGGTTTCTTACTAATATAAGATTCAGTGCTGAAGAGTTTTATGGTTTCTTGCATTCCTCTTGATCACCTACTCAAAGATGTATGATTTCAGAATGATAGGAAAAATTATTTAAATAATGTTTTTACCGTACAGCATTCGTCAGAGGTAATCATGTAAAACGAGTATTTACTTTTCCAAAGCTTCAACTATTAATTCAGTGTTGATCTTTCATTCATTTTTTACGCATAAAATTCGTTATACAAACTCATTTGTACACTATTCCACAGCTTAAATAATCTTTTCAAAAAATTGTTCTAAATTTATACTAATTTTTTAAAGTATGTTTGAGTGAAGTGTCTGCACATGAATCATATTAGATGAATATCCATGAATTTTGTGTGTTCATTTAAAGTAGTTCAGTGAGGCATAACTTCAGGTTTAAAATTTGGAAAACATCGTCGTGTATTTTATCTATACTGCAGTATCTCACGTAGACATGAGAGGATTTTCCGTTATTCGCAAGTAAATTATTTGAAATAGGGAACACTAAAGACTCTTGTTCGAATTAAGTAGAACTCATCCTCCCCTTTCCCCTATGTTTTGTTGTGCGAAACTACTCTTTTCCCCCATCAGAAGTTCTTGTCTCAATCAGCCCAGATTAGATTCTCAGTAAATGTACCTGAGTGCTGGAAGAATAAACATCATTCATTTCCCTCCACTTGAAATACTGTTTCGCTTAAGAAAAATATATTTTTCCGATTCAAAGTTAATCAAATCTTCGTAGTATTCGGTAATGTCGATTTCCATTAGGTACTGGTCATTCTTCTACTAAGTCTGTTTTCTTTATGGTGTGTTTTTACTGTCTTATGACCTCGCAAAGGAACTATACTAAAAGTGGTAATTGACATTCAATGTGACAATAAAAACTTTATTGCCACCGTAGAAATAATGTACTTATTATTTGTGAAACAAAGTCCCAAAAAGTTTATTTTTTTATTTTTTTGCGTTATAATGCAATTAAGTCTATTTTTATACATTTAGTACGTTGAAGGCACAAAGAAGTCATTTTAAGGAATTTAATTTTTAAGTATTGTTGTGTCCTAGAGTATCTCTCTATTTTATCATCATTCTTCTCTCTTCTTATTTGACTATGTCAGCAACTACCTAGAGTTATCAAATTCCTTTTCACTGTCCTGCAAGTGGATACGTCTGCAGTTTCTCAAAAAACTCTCCAATTTCCTATACCCACGTTCTCTTCTCGTCTGCTTCACTCTCTCCCAAGCACCGTGAGTATCATCATGGCCTACGATTGTCGTCTGTACCTCGCCGCCGGCTGTGTAATGCGGGTTGCGGCGTAGGAACAAGGCGCATGCGGTCTAATGACTGCGTGTTTCTGGGCGCGACAAGCTGCCTCATTAGGCGTCCGAGGAGAGACCGGCCCGCTTCCCTTTACATTGTCCTTCCGACTCCTTACTCTTTGCTCCATCTTCCAAGTTTTCCGTTGCACCCCAACACATCCACTTCCATGTCCCGTGCTCTTTTCTCGCGATCTCCGCGCGCTGTTCCGTCCCTCGTGGATTCTGCTCGCGCATCTCGTGACTGTGAAGGATTCTGTGTTTGGAAGCGCTACGAAGCACGCACGGAGCGATCAGTCTGTGAGACGATCAGTCAGTCGAGAGTATGAGGAATGCGCATTTAAAAGATATTTGGAGGGTTTCCAGAGGAGGGAAAAAGGATTATTTGGAGTGTCTGCGAAGGGTTGGTAGTTGAGCGGGGGGATGGATGTAATCATCTCAATCACAAAAATTGCCCAAAATCGTACTGATTGATAAGTGGCATTACTCATGTCTTCCGTTTAGGATCGCCTGTTTAGTCGTTGCATTTCACAGGTCTACTCTCTCACAAATTAAAACTGACATGGTAAATCGTCAAGAATTCCGTATTATTCCACATAATTTCCCGTATTTTTTTTGCAAAAAAATATATTGGCATTATTTGTTTTGTTAGCATATTTGGTAAGTATTATCAACTCCTATGGTTTCTTGGAAATAACAGGAATGTAATTATTCAATGTACTGCTCTACGGTCATACTACACCAAAATATATTGAGTTATATAGTTTATTTCCTGTACAAGAATTTAGAATCTCAAGAATATTATCAAAAGATTTCTGAAGTCATGACAGTGAGGAAACGAAGACTGAAATCCGCTTAGGAATTGAAAATCGACACTAAGAGGATGAAAACGTATACAAAAACATGACAATACCCACAGTTTCGAGTGCAAAGGAGAATGGGAAAGGACCTTCGAACAGCTACGAAGGTCAGGTACTAATACCGAAAGAAAGTATATTATAAGCTCTTATGCTAATATTCTTATACGTTGTACGGATGGAGTATTACTCCATCAAAGTGCGGAGGCAATTATAAAAGTGAGTTGTTTGAATCTATGGGTTGAAATTATAATTTTGCTTACGCTTTGCTTATACCCTTGTTAAAACTCAAGTTTTTTGTTTATCAGAGTCTAGGTTAACGATGAAATTGCCAATAATTTATTTATTACAGATTTTTTGTAAATCCTTTTTACATAAATAATTTTCATTTATAGTCAACTAATAATTCTGAGGCTAATTTTATTGCTTATTGTCTTTAAAGAAATCACTTTTTTCCCTTTCTGTCACGAGGAAAATTAACATTGACTTTTAGGAACAAACGTACAAGTGAGTAATTCCGTATGCGATAAGATGCTTTTACTGACATATAACGAGAAACATACTTTGCTGGATGGTATATGGTCTTAAAAATATATCTTCTTTTGTGTGCCTCTATTACACCTGACCGTTTTGGTACCTTACTCTCTTAGCAAGGAGGAAACAAAGGGAATCAGTTCACACATAAATTATCACAAATTCAATTTCTACATTATAAATTTTGATATCATTAACTAAAGCACGTTCATGTCTTGGAAATATTGTTTACTTCCTGTTTTTCTGTTGTTCTAATTCTGATTAGAAGAAGGATTAACTTTCTTTTTCTGCAAGATTTACCCGACGTGTAGTATTTTAGAAGCTTTAACGTTAGTATATATCTTGTCCTTCCGGTTCAAAATTTATAATTAATTTTCCGGACAATTTGAAGTTACTGATCAAGCTGAAATTTTACAGATGCGTGTTTTGTATGACAGTAGATTATTATTGAACAATTGAGCTGATTTGATGATGGAGGTGGACACTACAATTCCTAGAGCTCCTAGACGACCTAGATGTTGGAAAACCCTAAAGCCCTCCCCCCACACCAAAAAAGAATAAAAAAAAACTACTGTTCCTTAGTTACAGAGTTTGTGTTCATATATTTTTTTTCTGAGAACACAATTCATAACACGTTATGACGAGCGTCTAATGATGGGAGTGCGATTTAGACACTGGAATTTCCTGATGGGAAATGGTAACACAGTCGATTGTGTTGTAATCTCCTTACGGTCGAAACTTCCTGCTGCTGGTGAAGACTATGTTACGCCAAGTAGTAGACTTCAATCATTAGGTGGTCTTATGATTCGTGAATTCGACTGCTCTTAAAATCTTTTATTTAAAAAGTACTCCAATAAAAAGTAAAAATTAATGTTCAGTAAAATTAAAAATCAAAAAAGTATAACTTCCTTTGTAAACTCATCGTTGATAATGCTCAAGGTGTCAAGCAACATACTTACTAATACTACTTTAAAATTTCTGAAATTTTTTTTACAAGACTTTGTAAAATATATGTAACATTTTAAAAAATATCTGCGTGTATTTCTTCTAGGCACTTGCATCTACGATAAATGTTCAAAAAAGGTAATTTTTACAAGATTTTATTTAACTTGCTTGGTTCGTAAGTATGTTGTTCTTCTGTTTCAAAATTGGTAATTGCATTTTCGACCACTTCAATTTTCCAATCGAGCCGAAATTTTACGCATATGTGTGGTTTGCATGACAATAGATAACTATCGTACGAAAATCTACCTTAACGTTGGTGGAAAGTGATATCACACGATAACTCGAGAATGCCTAATTTCAACCAAACTTGGTACACGGTTGACTGACTATCAGCCAACAAGCACTGAGGAGATAAGACAACCCACGCACTCCGTTGGACGAGGTGGGAAGGGGGTAAAATGTAAAAATAAAGGAAAAAGAACAAGATTAGATGGGAAACTACAGTTTTTGGTGCCATTAAGATGGGAAAGTACATCCCCGATTCTGCGTAAGTTCACAATCAGTCTACATGGGAGATAATATGCCCTTAGAATCCATGGGTTGGGGGTGAGAATGCTGTCGCAAGTAAAAATAATTAAGAACGACCGATATTGGTCTGAAATACATCAGTTTTTGGACCGTTGAAGAGAAGAGTGACATTTCCAAGGTAATTGAAACCCTCAATCACCTCCATAAGGAATAAACACGAAACAATAAATATAAACCTCCATAAGGAATAAACACCAACAAATAAATAGGGGGTGAGAAGGGAATGAAATGAAAAATAATCGAAAATGACCGATCTTAGTGTTGAGAACATACTTTTCGGGACTATTAGTAGTGAAATTCCCGATGACACGTAAGTTCACGATCAGCCCCTTTCTATCCGTAACACCGTTTGAGAAGTGAATGCAATTAAAATAATCTAAAATCACATCGGTGACGAGATTTTGGTAGCGTAAAGCTAATATAGCGATATCCAGATCCAGATGAAGTTGTAGGATAGTCAAGTTTGTTTTCATTTGACAAATAAATAAGCAAATTCTAATTCTGAGAAGTATAAAATAAGTATAAAGTGTAAAAAGTATGAAATAAAATTTAAAAAAAAAGTTTTTAAACAATCTTTTATATAAAAATAATTTTCACTAAACCGGAAAAACAGAAAAATAAATACGAAAAGGTCCCTTCCTTGGTCACAGATAAGTGCAAGTACTTAGAAGATACATCTACCTAGATATCTTTAAAATATAAAGTATAAATTTTAAAAGCTTGAGGGGTCAATCATCGTAAGTACTAATACTACTTGAAATTTTCCGACAAAACACCGCAAGCTTTGAAAATTTTCATTTCATATGTTTAAAATAGCTCTCTTTTACTAATGTTAACTTAAAAGTCGTTGGTTTGTTGCTCACAATGTTTTTGCTATTATCGTAGCAATAAAATTATGAGCAACAAACCAACGACTTTTAATTTATCATTCTTTGATAATGTTGCCAATTCCCCACAACCACCAAACTCTCTTCTACATTTTTTTGTAGTAATACTTTTTTGATTTTCAGTTTTACTCAACATTATTTTTTTAACTTTTAGTACAGTACTTTTGACATGAATGCTTTTTATTAAAAAATATTTTTACATTTTCTATGTTATAGTGTTAATTACCGCTACATTTTTAGATACTACCATTCATGTTTGCTGGGTGTCAATTTAAGTTGCACTGATTGAGTTCCAAGTTCCCAGCGTGACGTCCTACAGAAAGCAAAGTGACTAGTTCGTCTCGCATTGGTTTCCAATTTTCTTCGCCGTCCCTCTCTTCCACAATGAGCGGCTGCTCTGCGCCGTCATGAGCGTGTCGCTTGATCCCCGCCACCCAGTCACCTGTCACTGATCCTAGCCCTTCCCCTTCACCCCACGCGCGCATGGCGCCGAAGCTAATTACGCGGCTAATGAAAGGCTTCTGCCCCAATCTTTTGTCTCGCTTGTTTGTTTGGCGGCAAATAACTTCCGCCAAAACGTTTGATCAAGTCAATGCTAGAATATTCACGGAGATAATTAATTCTCTGCGGCTGTTGTTTGCTAATGACTAGGTAATGACAGCGCTATTTTCGGTGCTACGCGGGTGTCGCTTCGTCGCTATTACAGGAGTGAATGCCGAGGACTACGAAGGAAAGGAGAGTGTCACACGGAGGAAAACGAAGGGGTGGGAGGGAGCTGGTGGTGACGCGAAGCCGCCGCGGTTGAGATAACCTGTCTGTCATCCACGAAATTGTTTCTCTGCTCGAGAAGCCTAATAGGGGGCGTGGTAAATCCCAAGTTCGTACAGTTTTTAATTCAGCTATTTCTGAGTCTAAAAACTACTCAGATTCACATAATCTAATTTTTACGTTAGCACTTCTTAATGTTCATAATTGATTTTTCCAGTCATGGAAGCTGTGGTCCGTTGGAAGTGTGTCCGGAAATTTTCCTCTATATGAACTACAGAATTTCAGTGTCATTGGGACTGAAGTAGACCACGGTCTACAAACTGGGAGAAGTCTTTTATAAGCAGATTTCTGCGGAGAAAGCCTTCATTCCAAGATAACCCTTATAAAATTTGCATTACGATCATACTCATGATAAGGTCTCTGGGGTATCATTTAATTCAAAACATTTGATTTCATTTTGGAAAGAATACTAACCACACCGCGATAACCGAGCGAAAGTACGTTTTACTACAAATACCAATTGCGAAAAACGGGTATTATTGGGTGAAATACCTTGTTTTACTGAAAGTGAACGTAAATAAATAGTTAGGAATTTGACATAATAATCTAAAGTTTATTTTGTTCACCATTAAGATCAAAGACTTGATAAGAAGGTATTTTAATAAAAAGTATATTTACATTACAGCGAAATGCTTAATAATTCTGTATTTAATTACTATTCTGCCAAATTAAATGTCGTTGGTTTGTTGCTCATAATTTTATTCCTAGAAATTACATAGGAGTCATCAGTAGCATACTCAGTACCGTTTAACTTATCATTCTTTGATAATGTTGTTAATACCCCACAACTACCAAGTACTATTTTGCCTTCAAAACAAATGTTTTCGTTCTTTCACAGTTAATGTTCTGAGTGCATGATTCAATGAATCGTTTTCGTTTGCCTGCTTTACTTATCGAATTCAGACCATTCTTCGTACTAGGACTGATCAACTATGCAAACTACTTTCTCTCTTAATTGCATCGGATTCATATTGACGATATCTACAGTGATCCTTCCTCTTTTCTCTTAAGCTGGGATTATTTATACGTTAACCGAAATCCCACTATTTATTTTTTTCTAAACTATTTTCTTTTTTTCTTTCCTTTTATTTATCCATGTAAAGGATTTGTGCTGACAAATTTTATTTTACCTGCACAAGAAATGATAGTATGAAGAGTAAAGTGTGGAAAAAGGATAAGGGGCAATATGAATACTAATTAGTAACAAGAACAAATGGTTTAATGACATACCATAAAATTAATGAGAAACAATGATAATATACTGGCTTTCCAAGAGAGCGTGCTGATGATATATGAGATGATCTTGGAAATCAGTTGAGCTGATTGTAGAGTAGACGTGGATCGGTGCCTTGTTACCAGATCCAGCGATTGACGAGCGATGATCTCGTGGTCGTAAGTGCCTTCTGTAGAATAGAAGCGGGGGCTTGAGCTTGCGAAAATATCGGCTAGTTGCCGACCCACAATGGCAGTGGTGTGATGAAGAAGGGGTTAGATGCGCGGTTGACTCCTCGCGAGAGATGTCGGTGTTCTCTGCTGAGCAGCTGGCGCGAGAGTCCCGAGTAGGTGTGAGCAAGTGGTGTTGCTCACACAATGCAGAGCGAGAGAGTGCTGGCATAGCGCCAGATGATGAGTACGTGAGCAAGTGATGTTGCTCACATGTCGCTGAGCGAGAAGCAGGCGAAAGAGTGACTCCTGACTGCTGTTTGTCCGTAGAGCGTGGACTGCTTGATTGCTCGTGAGAGAGTGTGTCGTCTCTGGCGAGCAGCAGGCGAGTGCCGTTGTCTGCTCTGGCGAGCGGCGGGCGAGTGCCTGCTAGCGGCGTGGTGAGAGTGCTGCCTAGTTGTCTGCAAGAGACAGTGTGTTCGTCCGACCGCTGGCGAGCGGCGGGCGGGTTGACTGGCAAGCGGCAGGCGAGAGAGTGCCCTGGCTTGAGCAGCAGACGAGTGACCAGCCGTCCGACCATCTTCGCGATAAGTAAGCACAAAACTAGGCTCGCTGTGCGAAGACTTGCACCGCGAGCACTAGCCGGCGCTAATCGCAAGGATGGACGCCGCGACGGTTGGCCGATTCAGGCGGGAAGTACCGCCCGAGCACAGAGTCCACGGCTGACTGATGCTTCACTCATATGACACCTCAAAAAATGTTTGAACAGGATTGATTATCCACTTTTAGAGAATGCGCTTCATACTTCCTTTTATTATATTTGGTTCTCTGTTGGCCTATTGTCACTTATCGACTGCTTACTTTCACTGGCAAAACCTCCTATGTGGGCTCTTCCCGTCTCTTCCTCAGTGCAATCCTTTTCCATTAGGGTACGTTGTAGAAGGATGTGAACAAAAAAATTGTCATGTATTTTATACAAGCAGAAGCTGTCCTCATTTTTGTTGATGTAAAACATCGCTGACCAGCTTGAACTGTAATGAGAAGAAGAAACATGGCTATGCGCCTCATGATAAAGCCGTTTCATTTGCGACAGTCACAAGACTTCGATTTCTGTATACTGCATTGTTAGTTCTTGTATTACTGAAAATAACGAGGGTCACGTGTGCAGAGCGAGTTATTTCGATCATCACCATGTAATAACTGGCAGTAATCCGAATGTCCATTTTGCTATCAGAGATATGGTGTTGATTGAAAAGAAATCGGTAAGTTAATGCGATCAACTACGCTTGTATCATGAGAAGAAAACATTATTCTGCATTCAACCACATGCTTTAGAGATTATTTTATTTGTTCAAGAAATCTGATCAGAAAATGAAAATATACTTTATTAAAAAAAATTACTTCTTCTGTCTGTGACTGGAATTTATTCAATGGTTTTCTCAAATAATTCCAATATTTTTGAAAATCGTTTTTGTTTATTAGTATTTAAAAAATTTTGCTCTCCTTTCTAAAATGGTATTTTATGATATTGGATATTGAAGTTCATCAGGAGTAAATTTGTCCTGATGGAATAATGACTATTTCAGCATACGTAACCACGCGAACCAAGACAGCTTGAATTATACGTATCTATTGGTTCTCAGACAAAAGCAGCCTTCGTAATCCATGACATTAACTCCAGGAATGGAATAGTATTTGAATGAGAAGGGTGACTACTTTTTAGTTTGGGATAACAGTTAAAGTTTCCTTTTCGTGATTGAATTGAAAATGCAAATCTTACCAACAACACAATTTAGGAATTTTCTATGGTGGAATGTATGCTGTTAAAATTCAACTCTCAGTACTTCATAATACGAATTTGTGGAGATTTTTTGCAAGCACGTTGTCATAGGACGAGCACGTCAATTAGTGTCACGTGATCAGGTTAAGAAATAAAGTTAATTCCCGTCGCCTGAATGGATCTCACATGACTATGTTTGACCTTGAAGCGCGTTGTCGATACTGCTTTCAGTTCCGAGAATTGCATTGCACCCTGCAGCTTAAGGAGCTAACCTCTCTAAACTGGAGCGGCGTGGAAGGTTTAGACAGGATTTCTGTCTGTCCACTGTTGACCGATCGAGAACACAATCGCACTAAAACTAGCCGAGAGATTACAGAGGATTTGTGCGTTAAATTAGGTGATCGAAACCCGAGTGCTGAGAGAATTGTCAACATCTCTATTTCCATTTAATTTATTTGTGGCGATCCATGCTTAGTTATTTTTTTTTTATTTGCAGTCATGAACTCGGCGTAGATGGATAACTGTCATCTTAAGAACCTTTGGTAGTACTCTTCTGAAAACTTTACGTACTTCGTGGTACAGAACATTCATATCAAATGCTCTCATAGAGACATTGTTTGGTTTCACCATACAATTGTCTAAAAATGGCGTCGAAAATTCTGTAAATCCTGTTACCATTACGAAATTTGGGGACTACATAATAAATTGTTGAATAAAACGACCTTACTTCACAGACTGATTTATTAACTATTAAAGAGACAGCAACTTGTCTCCGTGAGATACAACATTAATTACAGATAGTGGGATGTTCTTAGTACTGAGATTTATGAACTATTTTTCCTTAAGTTCATTAATCCAATATTTCTGTGGTTATTTATTGTGGAATAATTTATTAAATTTTCTTTCCAACCTGGTGCATTTGTTTGAGTCAATTCTAAGTAATTTCCGTCTTTGACAGTGGTAGAACGCATCAGTGATAGTTCTTGGAAGGGATGAATCTATCAATTTTCTAGATGGATAATTTTCTTAATTTAGATAATAAGAGATTTCTTAATTCTATTTAGTTTGAAATGGAGATCTCTGATTTCAGAATTTAGCGTACACATTAGAACGTAGTATATTTCTCCGCGACTTGCGACGCGGCTTACATGATTTTTGAAATAAATTTTCTACCTTTCATGGTGTCTAACAATCTATACCAATCATTTGTATGGGATTCTCTAGTTGCTAGTGAAGAAAATATATCCCCGAATTTGCATATTCGTTTCTTCGAAAAAGTCGAAGAAAATGAAAAAAGTATCACGTAAAGTTGATAATTTTTCATAAATTCTGGATTTTATTAATGTACTTATTATGTTATTTTCTGTTTTGTCCACGGGGTATCTAATTTTCAAGTGAAATTTTTGTCGTTGCCAATTTTGAGTTCAGTAGTGCTGCTTTGATGTTTGCCGTAATGATTTTAGAAATCCGTTGTCCAATTTTGGAGCTTTTTAATAATTTAATTTAATTTTGCGCAATTTGGTGTCTTTTAATTTTTTGTATGTTTGGTTAGGCAATCTCTACACCCATGAGCTTTCATCCTAGAAAGTATGATGGATCACCTGTTTTCTCATTTTTTTCGGATTATTTTTTCAAGAGCACACTCAATCAGTGAAGATGCTAGACTATCACCTTGTAGAGCTCCAGTATCTATTGTAAACTCTTTACTCAAGTAAACCATTGATTTCACTTGGTGTCGTTGACTTTCATCTCGTTGATGATCGTGTACCTAATCAGATTTTTAATCCTGTCCCAAATCTGTTCGTAAGGCGAAAGCGCAAAAGAGACTTCATTCGTGATTGTTTCAAAAATAGATGACACTGAATTGTACTATTTACGTCCATTTCTTCAATACAGTGTTGATACGTCCCCCCCACCCGGGGGTCTTTATTTGCCTCTCGGCACCTCCACCTTGAAATTGATTGCTACTGAAATTAACCACTTAAAGGTTTGATCTAATAAATTATTTCTCTATCTACCTATAAAGCACAGTTTGGCCTGTGCATGTATCAGTACATTTATGAGAGGGTGGATCGGCTGGGATGTGAGTTCAAACCCCGGATCATTGGCTGCTGCTCTCAACAATGACATGAACACCATGACGACATCAGACTAAACATGATTTATTACAAAAATAATTGGAATCAGCTGAAACCAACATTCGGCAAGCATGCCATGCGAATCAACAATACTACATAATTAACATTCAAAGCACATAATTAACATTCAAGGAATACATTGATTCAAGAGAACACCAAATGATAAACATTCTGTCTACGACCCCTCTACATCACGCAAACAACAATTAACAAGAAACAGAAAATAATCATGTTCCGTTACCGGGCCGGTAATCAATAACCTTAGAAAACATGAGGAGTCAATACATAATACCCATGGAAGTGTCAGTTTGACACATATTCACAAAAACGTTAAACCTGACTGACATCCTTCAACATAAGAACAACAAGAAACTGGACATAGTCACACAATCGAGTGTCTGAGGGATACAAGAACTTGTAATAATTCTTTACACAAGACGTACGGAAGGTGCGTGTTGCGCAGTGCTAAGGTCTCTTAACACTAGCGATTTCATCGTTTGGTTCTTCACTCGTTCGAGAGATCGTCGTTCGTTTAAATTTCAACTCTCTGGAGGGGGGACCAATCCCGTTAAACCTCTCAAGAGGGCATGGTGATAGTGAAATTGTTGTTTACTTGTATTGGACAGTCAAGAATCTCGCCACTTCGAAAGGACGGGGGCGGTCTGACCAACGGAAACGTCTCATCTGTCTGCGGACCTTGGGGTTTGGCTTCTCACATGTGGAACCCAAGAAAAATAATCATGATTGCTCATAATTTATTACGGGCAGTCAGAGCCCTTAAATCATGAAATAAATATGTAATGAAATAAAAAAAGGAATTTTCCATTGCATACTAAGCAGTACCGTAACAGAGTAGTTTAATATATTATACGATGCGAGCGTGAAAACTATCACAATAAATATTGTGTACATTTGATCTAATGACCATGTATTATATTTTTTTATACTACATGTATGTTTCGAAAACACGGAAATCAATCCACTCTCAAATCAGTATGAGATTGCATTGAGGAATCAAAAGTTATACAAGCGAGGAAGGAAAACATAACAAAATGGACAAAAAAAGTTTAGGAGGTGACTCGGAGTAGATTAAAGAAAAAGTTGAAGTGGGACCGTATTGAAGGTTATGGTCCGTCTTCCTACGCTATGATTTACGTCAGCTGAGTTTTCACTCCACCTCCCGAACCCTTAGCTTCCAACTTTTAATGAAGCATGGTGATGACAAGAATCTGGGACTTGCATTTGGAGATCTTGTGCTCACGGCGATTTCTCCCTCTCTCTATTCTGCTCCCAGTTTCACAGCCCTCTTCAAGATCGTCTCCGGAAACCCACAGGGTGGAAGTTACAAAGGAAGATTCACAGTTTTGTGTGGCTCACTACACACGGAAAGTCAGACCTTTCTACTGCATTTCTCTGGACTCCGTAAAGTTTTCTTCTTTAGCTGTAGAAGAACAGATAAGTCACTGGGTTTTCGCGTGTTTGGAGTTTTCGACGTGTTTTCTTTCCTTTTGCACCGCATTGCAAATACTGATCTTTCGAAATCTTTTCCCGATTTCTTTAAATGAAGTGGATGATATATTTCCTAAAATACGGCCATACTGTTCACAATGTATTTAGAAAGTTTGTATGCTAATCAATGATGAAGATTTTAGTTCAAGACTTACATTAATATTGTGTTCTTTATCACAGTTTCCAACGTAAAAGCTTTTACACTTTCTAACAAATTAGCATGTTTCATTACTACCATTCATTAAGTAGCAAATAGACATATATGCAAGTACGCCATGTGTAAATAGCACGAAAATTTCAATAAATTTTACCTATTTGCCAAAGTGTTGCGGACAACTGCTTAGGTGGAAGAGGTGGGAGTGTGTGACGCTAGTAACTCTTCAAAGCAGTGTTCTTTTTCCTTTTGCAGTGAGAAAAATGATTGATGCCAAATGGACCAAAATTACTCGGAGAAAATGTAACCAACGAAAGAGCGCGAAACACTGTGTGTGTTAGTTTATTGAAAAGTAATTCAAGTAAATTAATTTATCGCCCTCAATGTTGTCATAGACAGTTTGTAACAGTTTTCTTAACAATAAATTATTTATTTATTGCCAGTCTGGCTGGTTTCATGTTGGTACCGGTCTTGTAGAAGTAAATTGTAGCCAACGCTCTTTCTTCACCATCATCCATAAGGGTGTACCTCTTGAGATTTTGTTCGTACTTTCTGATTTCTTTCAACTTAAGTCTATCGCCAACATCGGCCGTCAATTCAATTCACTTTCTCTTGTGGTGCAATTCTGATTTTTCTTCATCGATCGAGTGTACCGAATATTGCTTTGTGTCGGGGCTTGTTATGTTATTAACTTGTATTTTTTACAGCAAATAGTCGCTTTGGTGACTACTATGGAGATGTTGGTAATTAGTGTTAGACAGCCACATTGCATTATTTTTTGTAGTTACATGATTTTGAGTATACTAGGAGCTTCATAAAAATAGTTAGCATATAGATGGAGAATAATTCGCATTTTCTTCCAGTAGTTCAGTTCTTGATTTAATCTTTCAGTAAAAATGAAACAAATGAAAGGTAGTTTTGTTAACTTAGTTTAATTTCATTTACACTGAAAATTTTACTTAAGACTGTATATAATTTTTCTTATCTTTTGGAGGGTATATTAAGAAAGGACAGGCAAAATTTTCCCGCGAATTGATTCAGCAACATTTGTTAGGAAGACTATTGTATGCGGATGTGAATTCTTATAATTCGGATATGAGTGCAGATTCACAGTACGAATATAGCTCTAAGCAATCGCAGTATTATGCAAACTATTCTCTTATGTTCTCTAGTTTTTTACTTTAAATGAATGTAATGTTTGTTATTTTTAGATGTGACAAAAATATCTGGTGAAACAATCTTTTTAATAATGGAGAAAATAATGTAGTGAATTTATTTTTGGCAAAGTGGATTTCTGCTAATAATACTGTGGCTTAAAAGTAAAGAAACTGAATCAGTTGAGAATTCTAGTAATTTACAATCAGACTGATTTAAAAGGTTCTTATAATTATGCAGTGAATGTTCACGCTATCTTGGAGAACGTATATGCGAAATTTCGAAGCTCTGGTCTCTTGTCATAATGCTAAACGAAAAATCAAAATGCGTTTAACGTTAAATGAGAAAATGTTATCCGTAATCCGTAATGATAGCTTTTGTACTTGTAACTTGCCTGGACAATGCGTTTACTGCATTTCAAAGATATAGTATATGTTCAACACCTCGGAAACAATAACACGCAAGACACAGTTTTATATAAATGCGAGGCAAAATTATTGACGCATGTAATTCATCACACCATAACTTCTATGTTCTGAAATGTATCCATGCGAAAAGTAAGTCTTACTTTTCACCCTTCGACATACGAAGAGTCGCCTAGCGCAGGGGGAGGCATGGTAAACTCCCGTTAGTAAACATATGGGGGTTTCTTGACGCAAAATTGATACATTTCAAAATATAGAAGTTGAAATGAAGTATGTGGGCCGCCATTTTACCTCCCGATGTGTATGTGCATAAATATTGAAAAGTATGACTTACTGGACCTGTATTCAGAGTGCCATCAATTTCTGAAGAGCAGCTTTGAGCATCCGTGCACTCGGTTGCTTTTTATTTCACATTTCTTTATCGCAATTTCGCACTAGTTTACCGCGGGAGTCTCGTTGCTTGCGGCGATGGAATAAAGCATGGGCGTAGTTGGCGACTCGTGATGCTGGCGCCGCGCCGTTGCCTTGCCACGCAAACTCTTTACTCATAATGCTGTGCCCTCAAATTTTAATCTCGATGATCTAAAGTTAGCGGTACTTGTTTTCACCGCAAGACCCGCCGTGCAATATAACGAGCAATTCCCTGTTGTAAAATAAAGTTAATTCTAAAAAATAAGAGATGCAGTAATTATTGTAAAGAGAGCAAAATCATTCATAACCGACAGCAGAACGCGAGTTTGAAAAACGATGGTAGCAATTTGTTTTTTCCTTTATAGTTTTAGGGTCATCTTGAAAAAGTGAGTTCTGTGTGAACGTATAAAAAGAATTCTTTTTAGACAAATTAAACATACCTGTGGAAATGTGATTATTTGGATATTATTGTGCTAATTAATATGAGAAACAAAAGAAGCTAGAGAAAAAATGAAACAACAGTTTCGGATAAAGTATGTGTGTAACACATTAGAAGTAACTACTGTAAATGAATTTCACGTTTCATGTACAATCTCGTGACATATTTGTTTCTTTAATTTTTTTCATTGTTGTGATTTTTTCAAAGAAATGCGATATAAAATAAAGTGAATATTCATAATTTTTCTATTTTGTTATATGCGAAATTGACTTGGGTTAGTGGATGCGTAAGTGGTGTGGACGTAAGTAATATGTCATTGGTAGTGGCACCCAACCTCACTTAGGATGGAGATGCACTGGTATATTATAACTTTTAATTAATGCTAATTAAATAATTAGTAAATTTATAATATCAGGTGTCAATAGGACGTAAAAGACCGTTGGTATTTAATTCAACACTAGACATAGCGTGGAAAAGTCTGTTACAAGCTATTTCAAACACGGACCGTTTCCCGTTTAAAAAGTCGTTGGAAACTTACAACCGAAATTATGTTTCATTTTAACATCGATGTATATCATATATAGCAGGGCTTAGGGCCCGCGCACCTTATAGAAGCCCTAAAATGTGCCGTGGGCTGTTCATTCTATTCCCTAGTATTTACTTTCAATGTACTGAAACAGTAACAAAAAATACAAATATTAAAGGATTCCGATTATTTGGCGGCTAACTAATATTAGTAGCGACAAAAGAAAATAAATATTAAATAGAAAACTATATACTGTCATGACTATTTTTTATTTTATTCTAATTCTCAGCTATTGTTTTGTATACTTAAGTGACTGTGACTGACTGACTGACTGACTGACNCTGACTGACTGAGCACCGCTGGGAACCAATGAAATTATGAGACTCGTGAGGCGAAGAGGGAGTAGGAGACGTTTGTTTTAAAAGCTTTGTCGGAGTAAGAACGTCAAACGTAAGAGAGAACGTCCCCATCCTGGCCTGGGTTTTTCTCCGGTTTTCCTTAGGAGATAGGCGGATTTTTTTATACAGGTTTTCTGGGCTCTTGCCTAGGAGCGGGGTCTATTGAAATAATAAATCTCGAATTTAGAGATATTTTAAAAATTATGATTTATAAACAATATTTTCAGAATAATCTGTAGTTTGATAATAATACTTACTTTTGAAATACCTTTTTTGTTTTGTTTTATTAAATGCAATTTTGTTGTTATTGTTAATTTTATAACATGTACCGAACTAATTTTATTATTAACTTCGGAGTGTGCTTAAATGATAAATCCGCCTCTGCCTTAGGGTCCTTGTTCGGAATTGATGGGATGGCCCCTTGCTTGCTTCCCGACAGTAAATTAGTTTCTTGTCCTTCACGTTTGTGATTGCATTTTTTGACAATAAATATATTTATATTTATTTATTTATCAACCGTCGAGTGCAGTTGAAAACAATTGGCTGGACGTACGCGTCACGAGAAAAATCTGTTGACCAGAGAAAAGTTTATAAAAACAGGTGAAAGCGAAGGATGGGGATCACTTCGGCGATCACTTCGATGACCAATTCTGACAATTCTGTCTACGTCGCTAATCGCTTCGTGCGTCGGACCAGCTCCAGATGAGTCGAAGTTCTTGCTATGTAGTCAGAGGATCAAACGCCGAACAGTGAAGTTATTGCGTGCAGTTGCGTTCCGTTCGAATGATGTTGCGCCTGAGTCGCTCGAACATTTGCGATAATATTTGTGAGTTCATATGATCCTAGTGACGAGGGATTCTGTCCTTTCGTATTACGGGTTCACACTAGTAATTATTCCAAGCAATAGTTTGCGTCGTTGAATGAGAGTCACCATTCAAACACTACTCATGTCAGACGAACGTTGGGGTGAGGAAGAGTGTTAACACCATGCGAGTTATTCGTAATAATGCATAACTACCACGACTGACCTAGAATGTCGAGTCGTGTGAACGGACATCAACCCCCATGCATTTGGTGTCAATCGAGGCAGCTAAACCGCAGACAACGTAGCTTCAAGGACGAATCTATACCCAGGGTTCTGCGTTGCTGACGAGGTCATAGGCAAGGGGATGAGACAGATAGCAGTTAGGAAAACCAGTGAAATCGTCTTTGCTTTCAGCTCTGGTGAGAACATCTATTACTCAATTTTAACGCCGTGACGAGATTATGAATGAACATCACAACAATACAGTAAGTGAACAAAAAATTAATTCGCACCTTAAGTCGCATTGCTAAACAAGACAAAGTTTACTAACATAATATTAATTGGGTCGCGCGCAGAGGCGACTTGTTTTTGTTGCTGGTTTTTTTTTTTTTTTTTGGGGGGGGGATTTCAATGTTTTGGGNGGATGAGTAAGTTTTGCTTCAAACAAAATTTATAGTTATGTTTTATGAACTTGTTTAGTATTGATAAATATGTTCTGTGGTTAAAACTGTTTTCTTTTGTTGCCAGAATAACAATTCGCGTGATGTGCCTCCAAAAGAACGGAATTTATCTGAACCCACCTTATGTATCTTAACTTTATCCTAATATATATATGAAGGAAAAATATTTTCATTTTTCACTACTACAGTCCATTCTCAAAATAATTAATTTACACACTAACCCGACACCAATCAATCTAACATCATTCGCACCCATGTTATCTCGTGTTACGGCGAAACTTATTAAAAAATCAATCCGAATTCTGTCATTGTCGCATCTGCCAACAAAGTTCTTGATCTGTCGTCTAAGACTCTTTCTGACACAGAAATCTCTGTACTACTATTTTACTACTTTTATTACAGACCGCTGAATTCTAATAGCTGTGGACAATACAACAAAAATCGCAGAAAAAGTAGTTACCACCACTGGAATCTATTGCTGGTCACTAATTGAAATCATTGTTTTATTTATTGCAATATGGATTAAATGGTCAAAGTACTTCGTACGTTAAATAACTGTTGGTAGTTTGATGATTTTACTCTGACCAATCTTAAGAATAAGCGCATTAAAGAATTTGCTCTCCTGCCCCTCTACTCACTGTACCTTCGTCTAATGGTTATTGATATTGATTCATATTAGAACGAAAAATTCTCATGTTCTCTGTCGCGTGTAGAGTAAATTTCAGTTAAAGGATTCCAAAATGCTCTGCAAGATAAAGGGCTTGCATAGTTTCGCAAGTTTATAGCCACTGCGTTACGCGCAACTTTTTCGAATACTCGACGTTCGTTGCGTCACACAATCTCCGACCATCCATTTCAGAAAAATCTCGACTCTGTGAATTCCTCTCCACGAATCATCTCAAATACTCTTTCGGGGAATGCAGGACTCCCCTTCTACGCTTTTCTCTCCGACTTTTTCTTTTTCATCAAATCATTTTTTAAAATTATAATCAAATAGGAATGATGCTCGTGTTTTGCAAGTAATGAGTTGAGGAAGAAGTTTTATGAACTTTTCCTTCGTGTGAAACTTCATATTATCCCAACCTTTCCTTCGTGTGAAACTTCATATTATCCCAACCTTTCTCCATCACCTTACGAAGGAACGAATTTTCATTTCATTTTATACAATTTCTTCTTTTCGTATTGAAGCATTGGTTTATGGATACCTTGCATTGTCAACTTTTATACAACTTTCACATGAATGGAAACACTTGCAATATGGAATATTTTCCTTCATGAATTATTTGCGTTTCTCCTTGCGCATTTAGGAAACACTTTTTTAAAATTTACCTGTTTCCCCTCTACCAAGTAGCGCATAATTCCACGGATACTTTCTTATTCTCGTAATAGCTTTGATACATTTACCATGTGTAACGATTACGTATACTATAAAATTAAATTATATACCTGTAGGTGCGTCATAATTCGAAAGAAACGTGAGAACATAAAATTTAATATTGTTCCATGTCACGTTTTTTATGATGCGGCAAGGTTTTGGTCATCCGACCTGCTCATTCACGTAAGCACATGATTTGAGCGAGAGAATGGGGAATGAGAGATGTTGGGTTGCCGGGGAAGGTGAGGTACCGAACCGGCATTAGCCTGGTAAGTATGAGAAACCCCAATCGAAAAGGCGCTTCTCCGCTCAGCAAATGCCACGACTCTCGGTACTTAATGAATAACAGTACTCTGCAATATATTAAATTGCTTTCCCCTTCTCAACTCCATACCTCATAGGATGTATAGAAAAGCTTAGAGATACGAAAGCAACTGAAAAAGAACTTAACTTTTAGGTATTTTTGGTGTCAAATTATCCCTAATAGATTTTTATCACAAGTTTTTAACTAAATTTGATTAGTTTTTTTACCCTAAAATTTTCTTGTCCATTCCTTGTTAGAAGTAATGTATTATTTCGTATTAATTATCCTATCCACGTGAGTTCAAAGATTCAATCGAATTTTGCATTGAATGTTCTTCTCGAATGAGTGTACAGCTTTTAATAATGATTCATATTATATCATGAGGCTAAGTACGTCCGCATGACGTAAATTTTCGAGAAATGTCTAAATTGAGGACACAAAATTTCGTATTTTTTGTTCTTCAATTTGTACATAATACAGAAATCTTAGGTTACCGATTAATTATGTTATGATGAATGAAAATGGGAGACGGGACAGAGATTCGAACTAAGGACATTGATTAATCATGTTACGTCGAATGAAAATGGGAGATGGGACCGGGATTCGAACCCGGGACCTTGAGCTTTACGCGCTCATGCGCCTACCGACTGCGCCATCCCGTTCGTCTCTCGGGCCCGTTTACCATTCTCATTCAACTTGTGAAACCCAAAGACCTCTGAGGTGGTCTCGTAGAGACTAAACTCCTCATCTGAGGCGACTCCCTTAGGAAGTACTTTATTTGGGTAGTATTTTCCATTTCTGGTTCACAAACATAGAAATCTCCTAGATTTCACACATGGGTTTCACAAGTTGAATGAGAATGGTAGACGGGCCCGAGAGGCGAACGGGATGGCGCAGTCGGTAGGCGCATGAGCGCGTAAAGCTCAAGGTCCCGGGTTCGAATCCCGGTCCCGTCTCCCATTTTCATTCGACGTAACATGATTAANATTAATCTGTTACCTGGCGGTGAGGTTCACCGCAATCTGCGCCATCCCGATTACCAACTGCGCCATCCCGATGGCCTTCCGGCCCAGTTTACCATTAACATTCAACTTGCAAGACCCAAAGTCCTCTAAGGTGGTCTCATAGAGACTACGCTCCTCGTATGAGGCGACTCCCTTAGGAAGTACTTGGTTTTGGGGCGTGTTATTCAATTCTGGTTCACAAACACATAAATATCTTAAATTGCAGTGAACCTCACCGCCAGGTAACAGATTAATTATGTTATGTTGAAAGGTCCCGAGTTCGAATCTCGGACCCGTCTCCCATTTTCATTCAACATAACATATCTGTTACCTGGTGGTGAAGTTCACCGCAATTTAAGAGATTGCTTTGTGTTAGGTTATCGAGTTCATCCGTTTTCTTCATTATGAAATACGAGAAATATGTAAATCACACCTTTTCATCATTGAGGTTCTAAATGCTTAGTACATTCTTTCATTACTAAATTTGAGCGTAAGAGATGTAGTGGAGTGGACAAAGACGCTACTGTTCTTCATCTCGGCTTTCGTTTCAAATCCTGGAATGCAAAGAGGCAGATTGAGAAGCCGCCTCCGAGTGAAAAGCAGGATTATTAGGAAAGGTAGTGAACGATAGTGCGCACCATTTCACGGGAGCAAGTCAGACTGTGAAATGCCGAGAGCTGGCTCTGCAACGCGATCCACACTGTGCGCGACCACCTATACCCTCTCAGCTTACGCCCTTGTGTGTGGAGTGATAGGATTTAACATCAATTGAAAGCGTAATTCTATGGGCTAGTCAGTCGCCTCCTGCGTCGGTTGAGATTTGAAGTATGACCGTTCTCTGTATGACAGCTTTAATACTCGCAGTAACTAATGCACAGCAGATTAAGTTCAATCTACAATTCGCTTATGTTTACTCAGGAAACCTGCCAACTAAATTTACCTCGTTTCATTGATGTTCATGACGTAACACTTCCTTCGTAGTTCAATGCTGCGTCTAGATAGGATCCAGATTGCTGTATCTGTGTATTACAACTGCGGTTGTTAGCCGCAGGGGGTGAACTTTTCGTACATCAAGCTATTTAAACTGAGACATGGAAATGAAAAGCTACAAATTTTATCTAGCCTTACCTGGGAATTGAACACGGTATTACTTGGTGACGAGCGATATCGTTGACTACATGTGTTATATGAATATAATAAGTATATTTTATTTCTTTTTCATTTTTATCGAGGATGTTTTTCGTAAGTTTCTTCATAAAGAAACGTTCTTGATAATTTCTTACATTGAAGACTATTGAAACATCAGTTTAATGCCTGTCGGATGCTTATCATTCTTTCATGCAATTTTATACAGCGTGATTCCTGAAATGTGATTAAATATGTTTTCTTAAATAACACTTCTTTCCGTTGTGGAAGGTGATATGCATCAGGGCAAAGTTATATTTATATATTAGCGGGGCGTATAGTTATATTATCTTCAGTTACGAGTATTTTACTCTATGTTTATATTATATAGCGTTAATATTTTGTGTGTATTTTCGTTAATTTTCGCACACATTCTAAAAAGATGTTATAATTATAAATCTAACCAACCTAGTTTTGAAGAAAAATTGTAAAGTGGTTATTGAGACTGTGTTGAAATAAAAAATAACACTATTCCACACTGCAGTATGGAATAGTGTTATTTTCTCTTTTTTTCTTTCGAGTCAATCTCAATAACCAGTTTATATTATAAAATTTGGGGTCAACAATGTGGAGTATACAGAGTAAAGGATTTTTATGGAAGGATCAGTTATTACGACCTTCAACACGCAGCTCTAACTTAAAGCAGTTTTGTCATTGTAGGTCATGGTGGCTCTTATAAAAATTCTCTTTAGACTTACTTGCAAACTAGTATTTATCATTTTATACTTACAATTACTTTTGTCAATGTGGAAGTTATAACCATAACAAATCAAATATTTATAATATTCCCTGCTGATGAATCACATTACATATAATTTCGGCATGCAATTACATCTGAAACCATTACATGACTTTAAATAAATAAGCCTGAATTATTCGAAATTGATTTATTTATTTATTTCATGTACTTTTATGATTATGAACTTCATACCACCACGCCTGCTTTTTCACACACCGATAAGAATTGGGGAAAGGAGAGATGTTGATTTATATGTAGGAATCGTTTCAGCAAGAACCATTGCACAATTATTCAGTTCACACTTACGTTGTTGAGCGCGCCAATACGCATTAAAATCGAAATATAACGCAAGAGTGTATTCTGAGAAACTGAGATTAAGCAAAAAATCATGTTCTCCGAATTCATAATGGGATTTTGATAATGTATTTTGTAATTGTATTTTGATACGTTCATATTTTGATATGTACACATTTTGATATGGTAATGTATTTTGAAATGTATAAATGTATTTTGTAGCCCTGATGATGATATAAATTATATCGAAACGGTGGCGAGTAAACATTGAATATTATTGTTATGACCTACACGCAAAAACTACCAAACCCCCAAACAGTATTAATATACTTTTTAAATAATTTCCCAAGTTTTCTCAGAATAAACTGTTATGGAATAAAATTCCATACGTTACTACTGCAGTCGTCCACATTTTTAGAGACCACAGAAATGTCATGTCTGTGATGTATATTCCAAGTAATTTAACTTCTTACTCCATACTTCTCTTTTTTCCGAGTGGATGAAAGAATCGCGCTTGGCAATGACAGGAAATTTGTACTCCAGATCCAGATAATTGCCCTCTTTGTACGGAGACGTGAGATGGACAATTTATTGGTTTATTTAAAGTTAAATCTACTATAATATTACGAGTGTTATAATCAAGAACTCTTTGTAATGAGTCATTATTTTCGGGAAGGCATTGCGTCTGGGGCAGATCGAGAAAAAACGCGAGGGCGGCATAAGGGCCACTTGTTCTCACACAAAGGATTCTCTGAAGGAGGCACATCTGACCGCCGCTGGGCGAGAGAACTGGGGGGGGGAGTTGGAGATGAGCATATGTTGCGGGAATGTGATGCTCATTCACCGCTCCGCTTTGACTTCTCCATGAGAGTGGGGAGGGAGCGGAATCGTAGAGCACGTGAAATATTCTAAGGATCCGTTTTCTAGGGCCAACACGGAAGAAACACTTAAAGCGCGAGTTTAAATATGGTTGTATTTGTTTATTAGAGTACTGAACCAGATTATACTGAACGAGGCATTACCTAATCCCATTTTGATGTTACCTTGGATTTCCTCATTTTATTGAAAATAAATATTCAATTTGCAATATATTTCATTACTTCAACATTTTCTTTTTGTCGTATTAACGCTCATGTCCTTTCTGCTTTGTTTGTAATGGATTTTGTTAGTAGATATAGTTCTGCCCTATCCAACCATTATTTCGTCTATATCATTGGTTTTCTCTGTATCAAATGCCCTTCATAGTAAACAAAATATTAGCGAGACACATTTAATTATGTTATAATGTTTCATTACGTCGTAATAAATATAAATGTCCTTAACATGGTTGATACCTCCTAAACTTCGAAAAATTAATTTCATTGTTCTGCAAATTATTTAATATATATTTACTCTTATTCACTGTAATGGGTTAGCGTAAAATAACATATTCAGAAGAATGCTACGCCATTTTTGGGGGCATGAAGGTATATATCAGTTTTGTATCAGTGCAATACTACAACTACACCAATTAAAAGATATTGGAAAGTTCAGCACTGTGATATTTACAGGACAACACTTGCTAGTTCAGAAATGTATCTTAACTCATGAATCCTACATAGCATTACCGTGATGCAATGCTATTTCAATTGCCAAATACGACACTATATTATTGTACACTATATTGTTACGGGAAATTATGATCACATTGGGGGCTTTAATTTTCTTTCTTAATTAAATATATAAATGTATTTTTTTGACAATTTAAATTACAGCTGTCCAGCAGTGAGCTTCACGTACCAGTTCCATGTGTTACTTGTTGTCTCAACTCTTAGTCCTTTTGTTATAGTATTGAAATTATTACTATAATCATTCAAGTAGTCCGGGATGACACGTGCTTTTCTAAATGATGATGTGATTAGCTATGGTTCTGTAATAAGCTGAAAGACTGCCCTTTTAGCTTTAAATTCCATAAAATAATGTTGCACCCAGGTACTGGCGAAGTCATAAAATTATCAACATTGCAAACAAAACATACATTGCGCTACTTTGAATAAACCAACAGCATAAACAATTTTATAACATAATTTTGTGAAGTTTATATTTCACGAATTATCTAACGAAACTTCTTGGCGGAGTACGTATGTAATAACTTACTTTGGTTGGAAGAGTTGCACATACTCCAAATCATCTGTGCCTCACAACGATAGATTGATAGATTAGAGTATGGGTGGGCCCCCTAGAGAATTCTCGCATGTAGGCCTAAAAGACCCTTTGTACCCCTTAATACAGTTAGGTTTATTCCAACCCCAGGACCTCGCTAAAGGACACCAAAGATTGGATTTTAGCCTTCCTAATATCATCTAGGTTCGGGAAATATGAACCTAGGTACCGGTATCTGGTTTGGGCAAGAGCTTCACACAAACAGTGTACAAGCGCGGAGGTCTCCTCTTCCATGCCGCATCTTCTACGATCCTGTCTGATCCCCATAATGTGTAAATGTCTCCGTCGGGTATTATGACCTGTTAGTAGTCCTACAACTTTTCTTATGCGATTCCTACCTAAGTTTAGTAGGATCTTCTTTTATTCTTGGCTTTGTCCAGCAATTAACTCGCCGATCTGTCTAGCTATATTCCGTGACTTCCAGATGGTGAGGTGTTGCTGGAGTTTCCAATTGACAATCTCCAGCCTCACCGTTCGTGGAGATATTCCAAAGAAGGGTTCCGGGCCAAAAAAGTGTCCCTTCGATTCCAATTTTGCCAGGTCGTCTGCCTTTTCATTTCCCCTGATTCCCATATGCCCAGGAATCGACCAAAGGGTAACTGGGTTTCGTTCACAGAGTATGTCTAGCATCCGTTGCCACACAAGTTTGGGTGTTGTTCGATGGGCACGTAGTGCCCTTAGTGCTGCCGGACTGTCGCTGCATATATTAATGCGGCCACTATATCCAGACATATTTTGTATATGATTGACGCAGGCCAGTAAAGCAAATACTTCTGCCTGGAAAACTGTGGCGTATCCTCCTAAAGAGAGGTGGAGCATCTAGGCCCTCAGATCCCGGTACCAGTTCCTGCTCACGTCCGCGAGCCATCCGTAAACCAAACGTGGCCCCCTTCCTGGAGACTAGTCCGGACGCCCGTGATCCAATCCTCTCTCTTGGGGATCACCACGGAGAAATGGTAATCCAAATTGTAGCCGGGCCCCGTCAGGTCCTCAATCATTCCTGTCAAGGATCGTGCTACCTGGTGCCTTGTTCGGATTGATGTGTGTCCTGTAAGTTGATTCTTAAAGGACCACCCACCGAGTGACCATAGGCAGAATGTGCCCATGCTTGCCAGCTCATTAATATATAACTGCAGCGGAGATAGATATAGAAGTGCGTCCATGGCACCGAGCGGAGCAGTGCCCAGCGCCCCGGTTATTCCTAAGCAAGCTAGTCTTTGTATGCTGTTTAGCCTGGTAATAACCGTCTCCACCCCAGAGCCAGGCCACCATACCTGTGACGCGAAAGTGATCGTATGACAGCAACATCGAGCCAATGGACCACTTTTGGTCCTAGTTCCCATGTCCTCCCAATAGCTCTTCTCCACCTTTTAATTAATATGTCCAACTGAGCCAAGTATCCAAGTACACCCCAAGATACCTGACCCAAGATATCTGACTAGCCTTTTTCCTCATAAAAAGGGCTCCGACAGACCATCGAGCCTCCGTCTCCTCGTGAAAACAACTAGTTCCGTCTTATCAGAATTTACTGACAAGGATGTTTCCTGGCCCCATTTCTCCACCCTACGTAACACGTCCTGCATGAGCTCCGTAACCGTACTGGGAAAATTGTCCGCCACCACCAAGCTGATATCGTCAGCGTAGCCCAAAACATTGGTTCCCCCAACATTAAGTCTGGTAAGTACGTCGTCTATCACCAGACACCACAGAGTTGGTGACAATACTCCACCTTGTGGACTACCCGTGTCTATGATAACCCTCAACATTACTGCTTCGCGGCCTCGAAAAGAGGCCGTAATTCAGTTTGATAGTGTAAGACTTATTCCTCTTTTCTCTAGTCTACGCTTTATTGAACTGAGCATGGTACGGTTGAAAATCCCCTCAATATCCAGGAAAACTACCATAGCAAACTGTTGTTGGTCAAGGGTTCTCTTCAGACTAGTTACTAACTGGTGGAGAACCGTTTCAACGGACTTCCCTTACTGATAAGCATGCTAGAGAGGATGCAGCGGTCGATCTCTCAGCAGTTTCTCCCTCTTGTACCTTTGCACAAGTCTCTCCAAGGTTTTCAATAGGACGGAAATAAGACTGATAGGACAGGAGTCCTTGGGCCTGGTATAACGTGGTCTACCAGGATTAGGTATGAACACCACTTAGACCTGTCGCCGCAGGGAATGATCATAACCCATGGTTAAGCTTGCTCTGTATATCCTAACAAGATATGGTATGATGTCTTCCCCAACCTTCCGAAGAAGTGCGTCCTGAAACGATACTGACTAGCAATCAAAAGAGCCCCATTTCAGTTTGACTTAAACAAAAGATCCAGGATTGAACGAACATTTTAAATATTTTCTAAGGTTTTCAGGTTCCTGTGAAAACGGGATATTCCTATTTGATGTTACGTAACATGTATGACTTGTGTGCGGTTGTTACTATCTATATGAAGTTTGACACATTCGAAATAAGCTGTTTGCATTTAAAGTAAAACGCAAAAATTTATGCGTTCTTCTTCTTCTTCATTAGACTCTACAACGTTACAATTGTAACGTTTTGGCCTTCTCACCTATCGCTGTCCATTCTTTCCATTCTGATCATAAAATGTCAAGTTTTTTCTTATTTATTTGCGTTTACAATCACTAAAAAAGTAATGACTTATATTTTAAAAAATAATGGTATTTGAAAGGAAGATATTAAGGACTCATAAAACAGTCATGCTACCCCTGTAGAAATAAGAAACAAACAACTCAATAAGAAACATAAACAAGAGAGCCCACCAATTTAATTAAAAACCGAAACATAATCAATCACGTTATTGTGCTAAGTTCAAACTGTATGTGGTGTGTGTACGGTATTGCAGACGATAAACTGTTGAAAACAACATGTTAACTCAGTCCGTTAGCGACAAGAACCAAATGTACACGAAGCATTACATGGATATATGGAGTTAAAAATTATTTAAATATAGCATGTTGCCAAATTGTAACTGATAACCATGTTCCTGACAAATTTGGCTCTAAATTGGAGGTCTCTACTGAAGTAAGATGTGCAGTAGTTGTCGTGGGCTATGACCGCCGCAAAAGTGCGAGAGATTGATGCTATGCGGAGTCCAATAGGTGATAAAGGTGGAAGAAGAGCAACTCGATAAAGGTTACAAAGGAGCGTTAGGTCTCCGTGAAGTCGAAATATATTGAATTAGCCTTCTTACAGGTGTCAGCTGACCGTAAAATAAGACGAAAAAATGTGATAGAAACCGATGTCTTAGTATTTGTTTGTAACCTCACTATAGGGTACGCCTAACTGATTACCAGTCTCGAGTGATGTTGCGAGAATATGACAATACTTAAAGGGAATTATTTAAACTACAAGTACCATAATAATATCCTAATCAAATTTTCGTATTATTATTATTAATTTTATTATTATTGTTTTGAACTTATTTCTCAGTATAGCTGGTATTTCGGAACGCGTCCAAGGAAGTTTCACTTCCCTTAGGCTGCGTCTCCTAGAGAAATTCTTAGGTGCACACTTTCCGGATAATCTGAACCATCCCCATAATGGATATTTTTTGGACCTCAGATGGATATGTCTTTCCGGGAATTTTCTGAAGATTGTTTTCTATATATTTGCTCACTGTTCCCGTGGTTCCGATAATAATAGGGCAGACTTTTGTCTTCATTTCCCACATTCTTTGGCATTCAGTAGCTAGGTCTTCTTTATCTTCTTCTTTCTTATTATTATTATTACACAGGCACACACACATAACGTTTATCAGTTCCAAAGACTAAACCTGTGTGTACTCATGTATTTTGAGGCACTGAATCCAAATCCAGGGCCAGAATTGCACTATCACCCTTCTTTTGTTTAATCGCAAAAAAAATCATGCATAAATACAGCAAATATGGATTTAAAAACTAGAGGCTGATGGAGCAATTATGAATTTGGATTCAAATTTGGTTTCAGCGCGTCAAAGGGTACATAAATATACATAGGTTTAGTCTTTGGAACTGACCAATTTTATTTTGTGTGTTTGCGCGCGCATGTTTTTGTATTCATATTAGAATGACAAGTAGTTCTGTTTTATCAATATAACAATGTTGAAAGACCAGACCCATTTGTAATTTATTCGGTGGAAAAGAATCATAATCATAATATTTCACATAATCCATTGCTGTAAAAAATATAAATGCATAAATTGTAATTCAAATACATAATAATAGTCTTTTGAAAGTTCTTCATATGATAACAGTGAGGTGTGGACAACGTAAAGTATGATAAATTAAACGTTTGAAAGTTTGTTAATATTTTTATTTTCAGAAAGCTGTTCCTGTTGCCAATGTTAACATAGCACATAGCATCCATCGTCAGGATTTCACACTGGGTGCAGTGAAAAGCACTTGCCAAATACATTTTACTGCACCGAGTGTGTAATACTGACGATGTGCTATGTTAACATTGGCAACAAGATAAAAATACTGACATAGAAATCTCTCAGATTGCAGTGCGATTTCTATGTTTGTGAACCAGAAATGGAAAATACTACCCAAAACAAAGTACTTCCTAAGGGAGTCGCCTCATATGAGGAGTTTAGTCTCTACGAAACCACCTCAGAGGTCTTTGGATCTCGTAAGTTGAATGAGAATGGTAGACGGGTCTAGGAGGCGAACGGGATGGCGCAGTCGGTAAGCGCATGAGCGCGCTGAGTCCCGGGTTCGAACCCCGGTCCAGTCTCCCATTTTCATTGAACGTAACATAATTAAAAATACTGACAACTTACAAACGTTAAATTTGTTTAAAAAAATTAGTTTACTTGGTTCTTTTTCGTTCTGTTCTCCGGTTTACCATATTCTTAAACTCGGACACTTCTTAGTACTTTCTCATTGAGGAACTAGAGTGCCTTAAAATGATGATTCCAAAATATCTTGTCTTGGACCAACAAGTATGTGTACTCCGGCCGTGGATACCTACGTTTACTATTATTCTAACTTGACCTTTGGAGAGAATTTTAGCGCTCGATACGTCGCTCAAATGAAATTAGAGTGGTGTTACGTTATAAAGGTTTTTTGAATTGATGAAGCAAAACACGTTAGACTTTGTTTCATATCCACTTGGCTATTATAACGGCATTTGAGGGAGAGTGAATGTTACACCCTAAGCAGCTGAAAAGGGTTTCTTTGCATCATGTGTGTGCAGTAGTGAAACAGACTAATCCAAAAAGGAAATCCTCGCGGAAGGTTTGTGAAACATCCTATTTTCTGTATAAATCTCTTCACATTCTTAAATCGCTTGACTTCCTCAGAGAACATCTGTCCTCTCTTCTCCCTCTCCATTACCACGAGTGGTTGATTCTGCCCTGTTTTCCCTTCTTGTTCTCTCCCTTTCTCTCTCTCTCACTCGCCCTGCTACCTTTGAACGTCCCCACTACCCTCTAGCCAACGCACCCGTTTTTTTCTTGCAAATGGGAACTACGGGGGCAGCAGGCGAGGTTAGTGGTGGCCACCGATGAAGGGGTGAGGCTGGGCTAGGAGCGGTGCAGAAACAACGTCAAAGAAAAGACAAAGCTTTGTAACGGATAATTAGCTGTAGAACGCCTCCGGTGCCTGGTTCGGGGATGGAAGAGGGGCGGGGGTGTAGGCGGCCACAGTTTTCCCCTCGAAGTTCGAAGTTGAAAGGATACGCTGTGCAGAGGGTCCTCACAGTGCATGTCCAAGGACGCCACCGGTGTGGAGGAGGGAAAGGGGCGATTGAGAGTCAGCGCACACACGAGGAACGCTGTGCCACACAAGCTTCTGTGAGGACTTCTGTCTCCAGAGAAGCTGTTCCTTTTCTCCCTTCAAGTGCAGCGTTCTTTATGAAACCCTTTTAGAATGTGGTGGTAATGCTTTTAAGCTCTCCTCTTCGTATTTTGATTAACGCTTATTTGTGAAGTAAAAAATATTGACCGGGTAGCTAACTATTTTCATCTGCGTTACAGCCATCTTCAGTGACGTGTTAGGTTTTGGGTTAACTGTTGTGAGCAACTTTCATTATTCTACTCTAGTTCAGATTTTTAGAATACATTTTGTCTTAGTTGTTTATTAGTTTGCTGATGATCAATAAATTTTTATTCTTTGATATTGCGTGTATTCAAATTTGACGTGGATTGAGTAGACTATACATAATTCTTGTAATTCTTCTAAGCGTGCATTTAGTTCACCAAAGCGTTTCGTGAATAATGATTGAGGACTCCGTTAGAGGATCTGCGGTCGTCTTTCGGTATGAACGTCCTCTTTATTATACAATCAATTTTAGACTGACAAACAAACCTAAATTGAATCTATGACTGGAAAATCAATTACAACTTTGTTCTGTCGGGTCGAATGGTTCTCTTAGAATCTTGTTTCCTGAAGTAATGTTCAGCGTGTTTAGGAACGAATTGATTCGGTTAATTATATCATCCATCTCCATGAATGGATTGCCGTGACAATACGTGCAGTTTGTTATTTACAATACTTAAATCCTCGTATAACTTAGTGTTAATGAGTTTTACCATTATGTTTTGTTTGTGTAATATGAATTTCACCTATCACTATTCATTATCTTTCCTTTTTCTAATGTTGTACGTACTAATCAACCAATACATAGAATAAAACGAAATGCCCCGCTTCATTATTCCTTGGCCACAAATTTCTCATTTACGGAACCTAATTTAATTATGTTTTCACTTATGGAGTTTCACGAAGAAGTTTAGGTGGGTATTTTGTGTAAATTATCCGACTTCTTACGATACATATTGTGATTGAAAAGCAAGTCTTCTGTCGGAAAGGACACTTCGCTTCCTTGTTAAATATACGTGAAAGTGTTGGTTTAAAATAGTTCTTCAAAAAAACTCCGCGACAGCATATGCCTTTCTACAAAGCTCAACCAAATTGTTTTAAGTATTGATATTAAAATTAGACGACTTAAAATATCTTCATTTTACGAATATATAAATCTAAATCGTCTTTATATCGTAACATTCGGATCAGTGGCTTAGAATTTACAATGGTATTTCGGAACCCACACTACAGCCACCGCGATGTGCTCTATAAATAAATATTTTCTTTTTAAAATATCATTTACAGATGGTGTGATTGTCTTTACTAAATTTTAACGAAGGATTGAACGAAAGCATGGCAAAAATATCCTTATGTCAAGCTGGGGTGGGCCACTACTACCTTGTATTATCAAGAACGAGGAAATTGGTGGAACGTACTTTCGGACTACAAAATCAACTTAACTCCACAAGCATATTGCAAAGAAATCGCAAGTCAGGCTTGAAATAACTCTTGATATTTTCGTGACAGAGGAATCACAAAATTATTTTTCAATGCTGAATTTAACTGTAGTCTCTCTCTCTGCCAACATTTTACTTTATCCTCTATTTTGTTGTGACACGAAAAAAATTAATACATTCATTGAGTGATAAAGCGTACCACAAAATTGATGTAACTGTACCCCAAATACATAAATGTTTATTTGTTATATTGCTGTATGTTGTTATCTCAGAATAACGTCTTTGTAGTTTTGATGTCACAAACTTATCCTGTGTCATGTTGTATGAATTGTGTATGTAATACTCTTTATATTATTATTATTATTATTATTATTATTATTATTATTATTATTATTATTATTATTATTATTGCTGCATAATAAATTATCGATCATTAGCTCATTCGCACTTGACTTAACAACATACACAACACTCTAATCAGTTTTTTTCTTTTGACAGTTGGTATTGAGAATCCATACTCTCTATTCATAGCCCAATTCAGTTTGGTTACGATATGCTTTCTTTGTTTTGAAATATTTTTTCTTATCAAAGTGTTGTCGAGCTGACGTTGTTTCTAAATGTTAGTGAATTATCAGATTACGAACTTTCTTCCCTTTCAGTCACAAAAAAAGAAAATTCTTTTTTTGAAAATTTTCCTTGCCTAGTATCTTACCACTCTGGATAAAAATCAGATACATAAGACTCTAGAACTAGAGTCTTTTCATCTAAGTCATGGAGAATCTCTCTTAATTCTCCGGATGTTTTATTTCCCATTACTTCATAAAGAAATGTGAATGGTAAATAACCGATAAATAATTTATTGTTTTCAAGAAACAAACACTTTCTCCTTCATTATATCAGATGAAAGAAAGAATTGAGAATACTTATGATTTAAGGAGTATTATTTAATAAATATTTTGTCAAATTCATGAGAGCAAAGCCGCGAGTAATAATTGAATATTTTTCTAAACTCCTATGATCATAGAAACTGAATGAAATGAACTTTTTGTTTAAATAATTAACTTCCGATAAATCCTTGACATTTTGTTTCAAACAAGAACGAAACTTATTGTGTGCAGGTGCGGAGCGGTCATCGCTGTCTGGGGTAGCGTCGTACCGCACCGGCTCCGACACAGAGGAAGCCACTACCACCGACAACCCCACGACGCCGTTCCCCACGCCGCCGCCCACGTGCGCATCCCCTACCATGTTCCAGCGTGCTTTGGGAGCGAGTGGAGCGGGGGTGGGGGTAGGTCCTCAGAGTCCCAACCCCGCCACGGCCCATCGCCAGGCATCCCCTTATCCCATGGAATCGACGAACCTGGGTTCCGGAGGCTCGACGCCCATCGCTGCCAGTCCGCGCTTTCCGGGGCCCCAGCGTATGCATCATGCGCCTAATTCTGCCGCCGCGGCAGCCGTAGCAGCCGCCGCTGCCGCCGCACACTACTCCTCTTCCAAGAAAGGGTCTTTGGCACGGGACTCACAAGGGAAGATATCCCGTGAGCAGAGTGGTTTCGGCTCACATGGTGGCTCCCATGGCGGCTCCCATGGGGGCTCTCATGGTGGATCTCACGGCGGATCCCATGGTGGATCTCATGGTGGATCTCATGGTGGATCTCATGGAGGCTCGCATGCTGGCACCCTTGGTTCGCGCGGCCGCAGCGCCAGTCGCCGCCTCGCTGCGCAGCAGGTATGTGCGACTCTATTAATCTTCTTTACAGTTCCTCCTCTTAGAATGAGAGAACGATGTTGTGAAACTTAATTTTACATTTAGCGTCACATCAGTTTTTAAATCATCTTTGGTTGTAATGTTAAGTAAAACGAGTGTGCAGTACCGTGGAATTTTAATCAAGTTTACATATTTTGCAAGTTCGCGAGGTTTTTGCCATGGGTTTCATTAACATAGAATTTTATAAATATGAAAATCCAATCCTTCATTGAAGTGGCATTTTTTGTAAGGGTTATAATTTGTTTGAATGTTTTATAAAATATGAAACTACTTTATTGAAGATTATTTCAAGATAATGGTTTAGATAATCACTTATAGTTAAATCAATGAATATTTTTATCAGTCAATGATGTAATTGATTCAATTGATTTATTTACACTATTATTAGCTCAATCTAATCTCAATATCGAAACTGTTATATGAATAATATAGAAAGAACTTACTCAAATCACCGATCGTTTTCTGTTCTTATTTTTTCAGCAAGAAACAAAACCTAACAGTTGCTAGCCAATACATAGAGAATGCCGTGTTTAAATTTTAAAGGTTTCTTATTAATTTGCTATTGAATTTAAGATCTCCATCAAGCACTTTTGTAATATAAAGTTAAAGGAACTCAGTCTATTGACACAGGGATTCAGATAAAATCATAGAATTTTTAGAAGTATGTGGATTAATTAATTAAACCCTTAGCAAATACTAATTCGTTTTATTCTCCGTAGCTTTCATTGTACCGCAAAGCGTTTTGAATGCAACCCACATTACTGATAGGTGTGGCAGGTAATATATAATTACGTAATGAACATACTGTAATTTGCGCTAAAGACAATTATTGGGGTTAAATTTCTCAAAGCGTATACCACATATTTCAACCAATCTTAGATATACGCAAATAATCACATTATGAAACTTTTAATGTATTGTGTGTTTTGCAAAATGTATTTAAGGGATCTGTATTAGTATTAAGACCAATAAAACATTATAAATTGCAAAAAATGTTTTACAGAATAAAAGTTTGTGGAAATATATATTTTCTTAATCTGCGCATAAAGGCTCTAACCGAGTAAGTGGCAGTTCATAAATTGCGTAACGCAAAAATTACAATTTTCAACACATCCCTGTTTCTTTTGTTCTTTTAATTTTTGTTCTTGAAATTAGTTTTATGAAATTTCGCTCAAAAAAACATTCAGATCGACTTGCAACTCTTCAATAAATATTCACTTCAATACCTGGCACCTAACTCCTCTGTTCATCACGTAAAAGGATGACGTGAGAGAATTTGGAACTAAAGTGGAAGATGCTGCGCTCTAGCGGTGAAGCAGCGAACACTCGGCAGCAATTTCATGTCCTTTAGCTGAGTTGGTCACGAATTCAGCAAGTTAGTGTGTATGCATCTGGAGATAAACATGCGTACATTACACAAGAACTTAAGGACTCATTTTTGATTTATGTCGTTTATTAAGTTTAAAGTCTCTGCTACATATTAAAACCTTATATAAACTCCGAACTTTGAAACATCATAAGTTTTATAATATTTTAGAGGAAACATGGTTGGACTGACGTCTTAGGTATTTGAAAAACTCTATATATTTTCTTTCTATAGTAAACATGACTGGTTAGAATGTACAAAAAAAATTAAAATGTTCGTAAGAAGTAATATTAGTGTGAACAAATAAGTTATGAATACATTTCTATTTTGAATGAATTTAATCGTGTTTTGGTGACATTTTTATATTAACCAGCATTCAAACTCTTTTTAAATTTTTTATTTGTTTCGATTATGTCTGTTCAGGTGGTATATCTTTGCATGAAAGCACGTACCCGAATGAAAAACCTACATAAACAGTGCATACTAAGTAACGCGTGTTCTCTATGTTTAGGATCATGTTACTCAGTAATTTTTGTGAAACACACGTCTTTGCTTTATACTTCCATCATAATTTCGGATACTTCTCATTTATTTCTCTTGTTGTTCGTTGCTGGCTCGGGAGATATTGTTCCTATTTGTAGGCTATTTACATAAATAAATTAAAAAGTTAATTATAATTCTTTTTGCTAGTTTACAGTATTTTCACTTTTAAAGATAGTTTATTGCCTAACCACTTTTATTTATAGATAGATGGTCCTCAACGTATATTAAAAAGATGATAAATGTTGTAAATCTGAATAAATAGTAGGGTAGAATCCAAAGCTCTCTTTCTTCTTTAATGCCTTGTCAAACACAACTATTAGAATCACTACTAAGAAATAATAATGTGAATCACATTGCCGTATTGGTCTTTAGTTCCATATATTTCGTACATTTCGATCAGTGTATGAGTGATTAGTAATTGAAACATGTAAATGGAAAAGGTTCTAAGCAGTTCTAAGTGCCAATTTTTTCTCTCGAAAAACGTACTCCTTGGCAACGAATGCTGTGGTAATCGGTCTAATTGGCTTCTGTAATTAGTTTATTTGTAATGACGGTCAAAATATAGCGTAGGCATGTACATCGGGAGGCTAAGATGTATTATGTAAGTATGTGATTATCGATATTATCATATATATTTTACTTCTTTTTTCAATAATTGGTCCGTGGTACTTGGAGCGGTTTTTGGAAATCACATATAGCATTTCGATCATTTCCCATATTTTTATCATTTGGCACGTACAATTAGTTGCAACATAAAAAAAATAATCTCTGATGATTTTTACATATGTATTCAAAATCAATAAAGGAGTTTAATAAGTACTTTGTCTCTTGTAACAAAATGTTTTCTACACTAATATGTCTTAAATTTTCCATAGAATAATAATAATTGAAAGTTATGTTATTACAATTTTTATCAAATTCTATTTTATTGATGGTGATGGACTATGCCAGTAGATTTACAGCTAAACGTAGTTGTGAGTTTTTTTATATCTAGGACATTGCACTTGTTTAAGGTATTATGTGCGTCAGAGCGACTAGGCTTAACTAACCCCCCCCCCCAATATTTTAAATGATAGTTTGAGCCATCCAGTGGCGATGAATTTTCATACCCTTACGGCGCAAAATTTTGAATTATTTGACTTTAAATTACTATGGGCTTTTATAGAGAAACTTTCGCGGGCTCACGTCTTTTTGATATTCTTACGAAAGTACCGGCTTAACATAGCGAAAATAACCTACTAAAACGTAGCAAATGGAAATAAGAACGCAATAATGTTAAGATTTTCATATCTGCTCTTTCTCAGCGTCAACTATTGTGATAGGTTCAGAAATTTAAATCCTGTAATGATAAAATACATTATCCTTCATAATTGGAATAATAGAAATTTAATATCATATCACACTGAACATTTTAACCATTACAGTATATTCTCTTTCGGGGTACTTCCGAAAATCAGTAAGTCACAAGCACTCGTCAATTTCAAATTTTCTTTACTTCCGGGTAGTTCAACAACTTTTTGGGAGCCGTGTGCTATTTTTCGGCATATGCTGTGTGCCGCTTTATCGACATATTTTCTTTTGTTGCTAATATATCATCTACGTGATTTTTTGTTTCAGTGATCAATTGCAGCAATACGTCAACCATAAAATTATTTTCGTTTTACCGAGTAGGCGAGTCAAAGTAGCTTCAGAAACTATTACTTAATTTCTCTCTCTCTCTCCATACAAGCGCCATTTCAACGTGAGCTTAGTCTTGCGTTGCAATCGATTTACATTTAACCCAGAATCGTATCTTGGATTCGTGCGGGGTATTTGTACTTCGGTACTTGAAACTATCAGAAATGGATTCTTGTCTTGATCGAATGTACGAAAATACCAAAAGAGAGCTGCATTGCTTTGAAGAACGTCATCTATAAAACTCCAAATACCTCCAACCATTTTACTGGTTAGGCTCTCGGCTTTCTATGAACGTAACCAAGGTAGAAATGTAAGTTTGTCATCCAGTTTTGTTTTTTTTTCAAATAAAATTTATCAGAATTAAAAATGAACGTTACAAAAACTATAGGTTCCTGAATAAACAGCTTAGATGTTTTATATTGCTTAGAATATTTCTATATTATAATAAAACACACGAGATCATAATTACTTTCTTAATTTTATTGTTCATGACTCGCTCTTTGCTCGTGATAGAATTTTGCGTAAGAGCTTCTCGAACAAGGGATCTTTTAATAATGATGGAAAGCAAACTATACATATATTTAATGTATACTTTATCAGTTTACATGATTAAAATATAATTTAAGAAAGCAACAACAATTACTGAAATGGGTTACAATACATTTTAAGAACTATTACACACTACAAGTCAAACAGACTTTTTTTTAAATTTTTGGTGTCGACCATTTTCTTAATTAGGGTCAGGCAGGGTAATTGTACGCCAGTTTTGAATTTACTCTTTGACGCCTAAATTTGAATGTTTAAATTTGTAGAAAATATTCTTTTAAGCACACAAATATAATGCGTCTCTCTCCCATTTCATATATCTCTTGTAATGAAGATTCCAAGAATGAAATTTTTCATGCTCATTCGTCTTTTTACAATCTCCGAGTTTTTACAGGTACCCCTGAGACAATTATAAACAACGAATTCTCTCCTATAGTAAAAATAAAATAAAACGAGAGACAATATGTCTACTTCATTGTAGTTGTAGGAACTTTAAACTGCATGTTCATCCTTCTAACTGACCAAGTTTACTTTTATACCGACTCTATCTTAACATTTACCCAGTATTCTTATTTTACTCGTGTATTTTGATACAAATGCCGTAAAACACTGATAGTTTCATTGATGATCGGAACGTCCTAGAGCCCAGAAATGACTCATTTAATTTTATTCTTTCCATAATATTTGTTATTTTATAGGATAAACCCTACATCAACCATATATTAAGTCTCATTGCAATCACATTGAAATTCGTGTACAGAAATATCAAACCAAAACGTAAAAGAACAAGAACAGTTAAAAGTCATACATACCACAAACATCCACTTTGTCAGAAAGCGTTAGAACGTTTTTACTACCTTCTCTTTTGCTAACAGAAAAATGTGAGATTGATTTATTCTTAAATATAATTTATCATTATCAGCTAGAACGCATTTAGTTTTTGCGATATCAATTGTTTGAGTGTCTTCCAATTCATCTCGCACAACTTTTTGACACTACAAACACACGAAACATGTTCTTTTAACACGTTTTGTCTGTGAGTAAGAACATACCCAGTACAACGTCTCTTGTGGTTGACTCTAATTATGTTACTTTCCCTAGAATATTGTCTTCCATATTTTCAAAATATTTATCGGAATCTTCTTCTCTTTCTTATGAATTCGCATTTACTTTCATCGGAAATTAATCGTCTTCAAGAATATAGGTAGGAAAAAACTAAGAAAATATTAATTGAATATAACGGTAATGGAATGTGATTAAATGCAAGTTAGTGCAGAGAACTTACATTCATACTACGAGGAAACTGCGTGAAACTAATAGCAAATACGTACGATTGCAATTACCCCAAACCAAAAATATGAGGAGTAATTGAGAGCATGTAACTGTGGGACGTATAAAATTCGCAGAAGATAGTACTAATGATATTCTGTTACCTTAATGTATTACTGACAATAATAAATTAAGAATTAAAATACATTTCAATAATTTGCTCACTGACGTGCAATATACGAAGTGAAGTAACATGGAATTTCTGTCTTCTATATAACTCAATTTTTATTTGGTTGTATTTCATTATCTGTAGGGTTCAAAAACGGTGAATTGTTAAATTTCATCCACAGTACTCAGATTTCTATTTTTTATCATCTTTCAGTTTCTCTGGCACTCACAGTGACGCTCAGATCAGTTGTTTACAATTACCCAGCCTGATCTTATATACTTTTGGTACGTTTCAATTTTTTTATTATAATAAGTGCAAATTGAACACAAACTTAAATAACTTGGTTTTTAAATTTAGAAACGATATATGATGACGTACATTGTTAAAAAATGTTTCATTTGTTTAGTACTAAGAGCTCATGATGGATGGACACTGCTTAAACTTCTTTTTCCACATCGCGGACTCATAAAATATCCATTTCGTCCAGGAATACATTACAATTTGGTTTTAATGAGTTATTTATTTTGCATTTTAACTTCATTAAAAATTTACGATATACAGGAAGTACAAAAGCTGCCAAATTCGGATGAGTGGACCCGTAGCCTAATTTACTAGTTTAGAAAACAAATCACCAAATCGAGACCACACAAGCGGGATCATATCACCCACTTGCATTGTTTGAGGTAAAAAGGAAAGGTGTTCCTGGTATTTTTATTTATCTAAGGTTACGTCTATGAAGTTACTGAGTTATTATGTTTATGAATAGTTAGAATATCTCCCCATCACTTACGTGACCATCCTCATCCAAATGTGGATATGGAACCTTCGCTCTCTTAATAAGTTTAGGAAATTTTTACGAAGAACTGTAGGGATTATTATTTTGATAGAATTCTGAAACTTGTAATTTTGCACGATTTTAGTGCACCTAACCTGTTCAAATGGATAAAAAGTAATGACCTGAAGAGATTAACGGAAATATAATCCACTTCTTGAGTGAACCACTGTTTTACTGCCGAATGAAAATGCGGCAATTCAATAAACTACACTACAAAAGCAGTCTGATGAGGGACCAGTAAATGAAGACTAGAAGGATACTATTGTACGTACTTGTGGAAATGACTTAAATTGCTTTAATTTTAAAAATTTTCTTAACGTTTGGCCGAATAAAATTCGCACATATTAATACGTTACACGGGTTCGTTAATCGTTGGGAATCAAATAGTGGTTAGATGATGTTGGGCTGGATAGGGGGATGCAGCTTCATTTCTTTTCCATACATGTGCGGAGGACCGCATAGTTAGACTCTTAATTGGAACAAGATCATATTAAGTCTCGATAATGACAATAGCGCAGTTGTACTGTTGGTGGGATAAAAAAATGTGTTTTACTAAATCTCGTGCTCTATTTTGAAATTGCATTGAAAACTTTGGCCAAGAACAAGAATTCGTCTTCGGGTGATAGACCGGTGCCAACCGGGAAGGAATGGATTGAATCTTCGTATCGGGAGCTGTTCGATTCACACAAGGTACCGTTGAATATCATATTCTATGTAAATCTGGGAGGACCAGTCTCTCGCGGAATTATCATTTTTATCTATCTATTCATTTACACATATCGGATAAGCAGTGTTAAAGTTTCAAGAACAATTAATTTAAGCCCCTTGAGCTCGCCCTTATAGTCAGGTGTTACCTATTTTTTATAAGAAACAGAGTTATCTGGACAAATTACTGCTGAAATATACAAATTGAACATGTTAAGTTTAATATGTAGCAATCTTTAATTATTCTACGAGAATACGAGAATTGATTATAGTTTAAGTAATATTTCTTCTCAAAATCCACACTTTTCAGGGTACTTAGGATTAAATTTTAAGAATATATATATATATTTTTTTGAGTAGATGCTAGAAAGGATCAATATAATGTTTGATTAAAAATTTATTCAAAACAGTCATTGGATTATGTTCTTTTTTTGAAAGTTCTATCTCTAGCAGCGCATTCTTTAATTAAGATTTGCGATATGAATAGGTATTTCTTAATTAGCTATTGAAAAGGGAGATACAAGAATATACAACCTATTAACTCTTACGTACGTTTTCACTAAAGAAGCGGGTTTAGGATAATGTTTAGAAAACTGTTATCCGTACCAAGTGTACCCTTATAAACTTGGAAGGTCTCATATGTGATGAGAATGCTATTGTACTGCACACTTGAATAGCGTGTATGTTCCTTAAGAGGTTAATTTTGATCAAATTAATTAAGTCGTGTTTGGATTCATACTTCTCAAAGAGAAATTCCTTTAGATATTTAGTGAAGTGATTCGTGACACAATGCAGTCTTGAGCATAGCAATTTACTCACGTAACATACTCCAGAAAGCATGTGATGATGTATTAATAAACGGCGCGCGCATATGAAGTGTGACGTTGAGGATACATGCGCATGATTGTTGCTCTTTGCCGCAGGCGGCGCAGCAAGCAGCCGCCCCGCTGTCTTCATCCTCAACGGCGTCCTCGGTATCCTCGGCTTCCGACAACAACAGTGATCTAGCGTACGCTGATGACAAGGGCGCACGCCGAATGCACCTGGAGAACGGTGAGTGTCGCCATGCACGCTCTACCCTCTTGCTTGATCCCTGATTACTCTCTGGTACAATCAGGCATTTCAGACAACTAGTCTTTCCTGATTCCCCAAAATAGTTCCGACTGAAACTTTCATTCCCTTCACCTTTCTTGACTTCAAATCCACTTCTAATCGGGACTTGTTCTTAACATAATGCCTCCTTCCCATTATTTCCCTGCCTTGTTCATAATCCATCCTTCCTTATCCCACGCCGCATTCCAAATCAATGCTGATTATTTTATCGTCTACTGTGGCTTCCCATAACTTTTCTTCGTTATCACCTCAATGTCCCTACTCTTCTGATATGTCATTCATGTGTTTTCCACGTAACATTATGTTCGATGTGTTCTGGCTACTGTCTCCATCTATTCCATGCAAGCGAAATAGTCCCTCGAAACGTTTCTGTCAATTTGCTTGTCACTCACACGTGGAACAACGAGCACATTGCTATTATTTTGCGATATTTTTTTAATACATACATTTTTTAATTTTTTACATGTGTATCACATACAAGTATTTTTATGTCCGAAGAAATTATACAAATTTTTATTTTAAGAAACGTAGAAGAAAGTATCGTTTGTAGGGGAGAGCGGGGCTGAAAGTGCCGATTTTAAGTAATTGCTAAAAATCACTATTGAAATGAGATCCAGGATTTTCGATTTGTAGGCCATCTAGTGCAAATTTAATGTAGTTTTATAATTTATAATTGTTATTTACAGTTTTACAATAGTTTATAACTGAGACTGAACTAGAGAGGCGACGTGGCAGAAAAGACCCGCTCTGGGGCGCGGTGTGCCGATGCAGAAATCGGTTATGTCGTACGGGAGGTGGGTATTTTAAATAAAATTAAATTACTTTATAGTAAAAACTAATTAAACTGTCTTAATTTGTAAGTAATATTTCATTAATCAAGTAATATCCAATAAAATTAATAGACTTTTTTAAATTACCCGTAATAAAGTACTTCATTAAAAAACAAATATAATTGTTTCTTCTTGCTTCCACTAATTAGAGAAAACATATCATCTTAATGAACATAAATAGAGACAATTTGTATCTTATAAGTTAGATTATTAAATGTTTGGTAGAATAACTAAAGATAATCAACATTAAAATTAAAATGAATATATTTTCTCAGTATGGTGTTATAACCATTGTGAGACATGATCGAATCAGTCTTAAATCAGTCAAAGATGATTCGTCCTTGAGTCATAACAAACTCCGTCCGTTTTGACGAAGCGAGATCAGACTTTCTGATTAGACGCACCGTAGGAACAATGCCTAAAAAAAATTAGCGGACTTAACAGAAGATAAATTTAACTGAAGTTCATTAACCGTTATATAACGATATAAAATTGTCTGGATGTGAGGCACAAGGCCCAAGCGGAAGGTACTTTTAATCCTGTTACAAGTGCACACACTTTTGATCAAATAAACAAATTTAAATTTAAGAAAACTTATATTTTAACATTTGGTTCGTCAATAACAAGCAATTCGAACATTAACGTAAACATTTTTCCCTTTATACCTTAAATAGTATTGCAAATAAAATTAAAATCAATTAAGAGTACCATCTTCTATTTGCAATGCAATTGGTCTTCAAGGATCCCATATAAATCAAAAGAATTGCCTGAATTATAGAAAGTTGATTGATGGTTCCTAGGGTTCGTCTCAAAAAGAACCGAGAATGAATTTTCATCGCAACTCGGAATTATAATTTCTTAATTTTGAAAAACCAAAGTATTGTTCTTTCCAAAAACTCTAGAAGTCAACTCAATTTCCCATCATTAAGAATATCTATTTGTAAATGTTCTACACAATTGAAAATACACCAAACTTTTTTGCTTGGCTTTGAAATATGCAATTTTTTACCAATAGTTGGGAAAAATTCAAACACCTGAATTTCGGATCTTTTGTTCAATATCCACAAATTACTTGTCTAACACCATAATGACTGGACACTAATGAACTCGCATCTGTATCAAATTGAAATGAATCTCGCTTTTGGGTTACTTGGACTTTCTTTAAGAAAATGCCCTTGAATCGGTTGTTTTTCACTGACAAGTGAAGTATGTTGGTTTTTTTCTGCGGCCTGGTATCATTGAGAAGAGGAAATTTAAATCCTATGGTGTTCTCCTCTATTACTCTCTCGTCCTGTCTCTGATTTTTATCATTCATTTTCAAGAAACCAAAAAGAAAAAAAACACATGTTTTGCAAAAATTCTTTAATGTAATAAAAATATTCATTGAAACTGAATAAAAAGTCCTGTGGGTTGGCTTTTTGCTTACATCTCTGCAGGGGAAGGACTCGTTGCAGTAAGACATCACGTGGTCAAACCACGTCTATTTTTGTCGTACCCGCTGCTAAAACACTGCTTAATAAATTGGTCTTCAATGTATGTAGTATGACAAAGTGTGTATATGACTACTCATGAATAATAATTCTGAGTGAAACACACTATATGTGATACGACGTAAGTGTCGCGAATTGACTGATTGTATGGTGTTGGTTGTATGGAAGTGATTGATTGTGTGGGTAGGAAACTTTCATTGTCACAAGATGTACGTGCTCGTTGCACGACTCTCATCTCTGGCATGGTTATGTAATAAATAACTATTTAATTTAATACTCTGATTCCACCTAGATTTCTTTTGCTCTCTGCCAGCTCAACATTTAAACTAGTCCATGATTTGTGATATTTCAGTCAGGTAAAATTTTTGAAGAGTCGGGATCTCCTACTTTGTCTCTGGGACGTTAACCACCACACTTTCCATAGCTCTGCACTTTCCATAGCTCTGCACACTTCGTGTGTACAACCAGAAACTCGTGGGAACAATCCCTAAACGGGATACTCGAACCCAGAAGTCACATGATCTGTTTTCACTTACGATCACACGGAATCACATGTGACCTGCGTGTTCAGGCTTGTTATACACCTTTTTCTTCCACGTTCCTCTTATATGGTATTTCATTCATGATTGTTTTTTCCACTACCTTGTCGTGTTGACTTGACGAACGTACAACTCTCATCTGCCATCGTCCGAGGCTAGTCCATAAACCATGCCCTACGTTGTCTCCTTCCCTTTAATTCTCTCAATTCCCATTTTTCTTGATGTTCCCTGCTACTACAATAGCTACACGGACACCTTTTCCCATATATTCTCCCTTCCTATTCTGCATTACACCGACAACGACCCGAACGTCCTCCCTCGCCTATAGTTCTATATCCAGTGACGTAAGTGACATTTGTTTCCATTACTTCCTTTATTGGGTTGCGGTGTTCAGTGTGGGGTATCGTGTGAATTTCCTGCAGTTCAGTGATCTCATTTTATTAACTTGTATGTGGGCACGTGACTAAATAGGAATGTATACATTTGAAAACATGTTGCTATTGATCACCAGTTTAGCAGATGAAAATGAATTTATTTTCGTGGAAGCGGCGACAAGGCTTCCGGGTCGATTTAAGTCAGGGAAAAACGTTTTCTTTCTTTATTGAAGGTAATAATTTTATTTCTTTATCATTTCTTTTTTTTTGTTAAGGATGAAAGCTTAGAAGAAGTGGATTGAGATAAATGATTCATTGTTCAGACAAAGGAATCATATTTTAAAAGACGTCGTCTGAATTTATTTGCTTTTCATATTCAATAAATCTTTGTTCTCTCAAACTTGAAAAAGGCATGAACGTTCTGTATTCTACTGGGTTCAACAACTTACTAGATCAGACTATTCCTTTTCGCAAGATGTTACGCCTGTATTGGCTAAAGGAAGTGGTTTTATGCCACTTCCATCAAAATATTATCAAATTACTTTTTACGATACTTCAAGTTAAGTTTACTCCTACAATATTCTTTAAATATTTTTATCCAAACTAATGTTTTTTAAAAAATAACTACATTTACTTTCATACGCACATTGAAGTACGGGGATGAATAAAAACACGTTACAAGTGTAATAAAATTATGTATTAACAATGTACAGAAACTACAAAGTGAAATGAAGAGGTATTCTTACCTTTCAGTTTTCCACATAGTCACCAATTTTATTTAGGCATTTATCTGAGCAAAGTACCAATTCATTTAACCTGGCTCGGTAGAAATCACGTCCCTGCCCATTGAACCAAATGTTGGTAGCAGTTTTCTCATCATTCTAAAGATAACGCATTTTCAGATACGTTTTCCTTCAATTTCGAAAAAAAAAAAAAAAAAAAAAAAAAAANCACTGGATGCCAAAGTATGGGGTTGTGCTCCAGACTTCCCATTTCAACTTTTGGAGCAATGTTTTAGTTTGGCAAGCGGTACGAATTCTGGGTCTCCACTCTGGGGAAAACATTCCTTTCACAATAATTAATTTTCGAATACTGCTTGTAACTTTCTTTTTATTTACACGTAAAATATGTCAGCACATGTACATAGCTGACAGAGTGTAAGAACAGAGGAAAAGACAAGCAGCCATAAACACGAAAATGATTATACGAATAAGAACCTCTTCTTCTTGGTCGTTCACTTTTAGCGAGTGGTATCGACGGGACTAAGAACTTCAACGGTATAAAAACACCATATAAAATGAAAATAAAACAATAAACAAATGGCTCTAATGACCTCGATATTGGCGAGCCGTAAAACCCCACAAAAAAAAAAATAAACAAAATGAAAATGGCTGATAATACATAGTTGGTTTAATCATGTACACCCTTCAAAGCGTCGTGTCTCAAAATAAGAAATTAGAAAGTAATTGATTTTACTTCTAAATTAATGTTTAACACGACGCGACTATTTGTTACCTGTGCATAAAATTGGAGTCAATTTCTCGCGTTATGACTGGACAACATAGCGATAGCTACGCGGACAATGATATGCCTCAGACAACCACTGGCTTTCGCGTCGCTGATTTTCACGCCATTGCCACTTTCGGATCCGCCACCGTCCTCCTCAAGCTAGACGCCTCCTCGCCTTTACAATCACCCTCTGCCTCCGCTCCACGCTTCGCAATCTCTCGTCTCTCTCGAAGCAGCTGCCGCGGGCGCGTCCCCTGCCTCTGTGCCGGATCGCTCGCCGCCGCCAAGACGCGCGTTGACTTGCGATTCACAGCTGCGTGACGCGCCATCCATCAATCGAGAAGCAGAGATTGATGGCAGCGCGCTAATAAGGCCCGCCTTTCTCGCCTCGCTGTCCCTCCCTAGCCCTCAGCAGTCTCGCCTCACCGCGCACCACCTTGCGCGAAGGAGTGCGGCGATTGTTACGTTGTCGGTGGGTTTGTTTACCGTCAGATACAAGCAAGCACATTACATGGCGTGGACTAATCACTTGACACGTGAATCACATTAGCCCTCAATATCTCTCTTGTTCTTCGGGAAGATGACATGAATATGCTGGCACTGGAAAGTGAATAGCAATGTACATTTTATTTGATTATTTTTTATCGTATTGCAGAGTTAGGAATGTTACGAAAATTAGTCATGAAACCTTGTTTCGAAGCTTAGAAACTTAATATCTTTATATAGTTCACTAACGTTATATATTTTACTTTTATGACTATTAATCTAAAGTTTCTAACATTTTGACGAATTGACACTTCACATGCTTATAAGTGGAAGTTATCTGATTGTTATCCATGTGGTCGAACGCGTTTCTAACGACTTCTTCATTGTCTATGAACGTAAATTACTTAGTTTCAACCACAGGAAAAGTTTTCTCTCGGTTCTGATTTTTTTTCTACCACGACTTACTTGTCAATTCACGTTTGTATGCAGTGAAGTGATATATCCTTAAGGAAGTTTAGCCTTTTAACATATCTTGTTGGTGCATTTTTTGTCGTGCTACGATATTGTTGTTTATAATTTCCCATAAAGCTTCACTTCAGAGACTTTTCACTATGATGAGAAGGGAAAAATCAATGGGGGCAATTTCATCACAGACCATGCCCAATAGTTTTATAATGAATGAAAGGTCATTTGCGTATAAAATAACTCTTACATCCGTTTATAACCTCCCCATTCATGTAGTGGTTCTTGTTTTATGTACTAGACTTACGTTCGCACAAGTTTTAAAACTAGATTGTATTGTCTCTAGAGTCTCTCGTCAAATTAGTGAGATTTTCTTGTATTTATCCATCCAATACTTCTTTTCTTTTACTAGTGTTGCTCTGGATTTACTACCAGTTTGAACCTTGATCAAAGTGTTTCAGATGTTTAATTTTACTGGTTAAGTTTTGTTGCAAATACTACTAGTTAAATTCGATATTCATTTAAGACACGAAAAATATCTAGAAGCATTTGTTGTCATGTCATGGTCCCAACATACTCATTTTATTTTGCAAACCGAGCTTGAATTTCAAGAAGTACTGAAAAGTCGAACTAGAAATGTATTACGGGAGAATAACGTACTACACAACTTCCAATTGCCGTTAGAGGGCCAAGCGGCAGCAGCTGGATCTAAAAATTAAATGAACGAATCTCTTAGAGAACAGCAATGTCCAACTGGTGGCACATCCTGTGAGCTACATTTGATGTTGCATTGGCACGACTTGTGAGAGAAAATAAAAAATTGGAATCGGAATTACCCCGTCATACATTATAATATGAAGAAATATAACCGTAGTAGTATTTTTGTGCCAAAGAACAGGGTAAGACTGTGGACTATAAATAAAATAAAACAAATAAATAAATTACTATACGAAAACATTTTATCATACTACTAAATATTAAAAATACTTTTCAAAAATTAACATAAAATTTAATTTTTCCGGATTGAAAAAATATAAAATTGTTAGCGAGGATCAAAATATCGTGTGACAAATACATAAATAAATCTACCCCATTTGTTTTATTCGACGGGCAACATTATGCCAAACCCCATCCCGTGCCAGTCCAATCGAAAATGTATAGAAAATGACCCGAGGACTAAGGTAAGTTGGACAGCGTTGCTATAGTACATAGTGTAGAAAAATTGTAAATCAAACAGATGATTCTTCCATGCGTAAGAGATGTAAAGAAAAGACTCCAAATATTTAATCTAAAATATATAACAATATTAACTCCACCAAAATCACTACAACTAGTTTGCAATAAAATTCTTTTATACGTTCTCTGCTATGTTGAAATACAGGAAAAAGATAAATAGATTTGGGAATTTGTATTTAGTATAGTGATTTCATTTCCAAAAAGAAAGAAGCTTGCCATCTGTACTGTCAGAAAAGTCATCAACATCATATTATAAAAAAATTTGAGTACATTTCATTCTAATATCTTTGATGCAAGTACACTTAGAAGTCTAAAGTATTTTAGTCTTCAAGGTTTCATTAAAGCGCGATATGCAGTATAAAAATTCTTTCAGAAGTGCTTACAGGAATTTCCTCAATGATTGTTCTGGTAGCTCCCCGTGGTGTTGTAGATGTTATAAAGTACATTAAAAATAATAGTTTCAATTACATTACAAATGTTAGACTTTTTACTTTGAAACATGTTAATTTTAAGTAATATGTTTTATACATAAAATACTTCAATGAGAAGCGAATACATTTTTCAAGAGTAAACTGGCAAAATTGATTTCAATAAATCGTGTTTAATTATATGAAGAATAAATTATATTTTATCCATTTTATATCTTTCATTTTTAATAATTTCAACGGTACAGGGGTGTAAAATTTTAGTATTTTATAGTAACAAGTATTTATTCATTCATTTATACATTATTTGTGGGACTTTAGAAATCAGTTGAAAAAATTGCGTGTTTGCTACAATCATGACGTCGCAGCGTTTGTATCCACCACTTCCAGATTTTTCTGCAGACCAAGCGGAACCTTTTTGTTTCGGACTCTTGAAATGTCAGCCATTTTGTGACGTTGCCTCTCAGACTAGAGGTGCTGTTTCCGAACCGCAATACGATCTCTGGAGTAGAAGATCTGTTTTCAGTTCATGGTGTCAACCAATCCCATCACTCATTCACTTCTTCCGACACATTCATAGCCCGTTTCGTGTGGCCATCTCCAGAGTGAATCTGCAATGTGTAAATAAATTAGCAAGTACATTTTACCTATTCAGAATCACGTGAAAGATCGAAACTTGCCATGAAAAATCCCATGCTGAACCACTGAACTTGATTCTCTGATAATGTGTGTATAACTAGGGTAGAATGAACAAGATTCGCCTTTTCATATCAGATCAGTCCTCTTCAATTATTTACTTCCTAAATATTTATCTATTTCTCTCTTTCTTTAAGGGTACATTTTTAGGTTCACCCTTTGTGCCAGTAAACGTAAAAATCTCTTCCCTTCTCCTATTCCACTAAACATTGCGTTCATCCCTGTTTTCGTCTCACATTTCCATTTTTCCTCTGTTGTCGTGGATCCCCTTATTGTGCTCCCCTCAGATTGTCTCCCACTCTCCCACCACTCCCATACTCCACAGTATCTATAATAAACTTTAAGCTAAAACATTGGTAGTTGAACGGGACATTAGTTGCCCTAACTCCCGTTATGTTGGGAGTTCCTAATTGAATTCAATTAGGCCCACACAACGAAAGCTTCAACTCCGGAAGGAGTCCCGCGCAGTGAGCAATTAAGTAAAACAGGATTAGCAGTAAAACGCGCTACTGGCAAGTTGGCGACGGGAGAACGCCTATGGAAGGGAAGTGGGAAGTGGGAAGCGGGGAAGGACCCGGAGGACCTGCGAGGGGAAGGTGCACGGTGCCTTGAGGGAGGCAGGGACACGAAATGGTTGAGGGCGCAGGCCACTGAGGGTGTTTGGAAATTCGAAACGGGTAGACAGTGTAGGTGATGGCTTGGAATCGGCAGCCAGTGGGCTAATTCGCAATCGCACTGCAAGGCTGTCGTGCCCAATGTTCCAAACTTGAATCGCGGGAGAATAATCGTGTAATTTTCATTGCTCGTTCGTTTACTTGACTTTAAACTGTATTGTTTTGAGAAAATGAACCGAGCTATAAATAATTGTCTCTATATACGATGAGACTCGTGCCATATTGCGTGTTCTTGCCACTTGACCACGACATATAAATTGGTAGATCTACACTCTATTTTGATTTTCTTTTTCGAATTAAATCTAATATACTCAGTGAAACTAATAGCCAAAATTAATATGTGAAGTATGCATTAAGCAATTCCTTGAGATATATGCCCAGTCTTCATCTTTTCTTATCTTCACTCTCCTCATTACCGTGTGAAATGTTTTTTGTTTTATTTTTTTATAATTTGCTGAGCGTGTTATTGTGAGCTCCCGCAGTGGTTAAGAGCAAACTATTTCTCTCTCCCTCAAATTCTTTCATCAAATTGAAATGTGTAATACATCACATATCGATAAATGTGAAGCACTTTTCCACTTCATCATATGAAACTAGAAACTATATATTTCTCCTTTTATACGACCTTCATTAATGCATGTGGAGTATTTTTTCAAGTCATAACTACTCTTTACCCTCACATAAGTATCCAGAATGTCATAGCTCATGGAAAGATATGAAAATAAGTAAAGCTCTTGCTATGACAAAACTATGAATGTTAAAGGAAACTTTTCTTATTTATAATCAATTTCATACAATTTTATCGTTTCTTATTCGATCAACTTCATAACATGTGTTTATAATGAATTTTTAGTGATGTGAAAATTAATTCTTTTTTTCTCTGTATTCGTTAAACTTTATTATTGCCGCTTCTATTTTAAGTGGTCTTGGGTAGCAAAATTCATTGTGTGGGAAGATCAAGTTCTGAGCATTAAGTGAGACACACGCTATTACGTCTACTTCTTCCACAAGTCATTTTCTTCGGAAAGTACTAACACCTATTTCATAAACATTCAATATTCCACCAATAATATACTTTATTCAACGTACCACTTGACCCCCACTCTGATATTTTGGGGAGTAGAAATTATGTTCATTCATAGTTGCTCCAGTGCTCGAAGTCGCACAAATAATTGCCTTTAGTTATAAAAGGGGGATTGTAAGGGATGTTGGCAATTTACATTTCCATCCTTCTTGATTCTATTGAGAAGATAATCTTTTCGTGCAGTTCTTTGAAATAAAAATGTTAGGTTTCTGTGCAAACTGAAGGAGATTACTCGTCGAGATGTGGAGTTGGAAGCTTAAGATTTTGCTAAGGAGAGAAGATGGATTTAAAAATATTTAATGCTCTCAAACCTAACTCTTTTCTACACTTTTCCCCATTGATTTAACTTCTTAAGCAATTTTTTATGTAGGGTCGAGGATGTAAACCTCTGGTGACAATTACGCGTCCTTGGACTTATGCTCGTTATTTCTTCATGTATACATGCTTTCTTCAGGCTTATGCTCGTTATTTCTTCATGTATACAAAAGACCGTGTACACTTGAAATCAGTGGTGTACTGGAAAGGGAGCGCATGGGAGCGACGCTTCCGCACTGCTATTCTTGTGGGAGTGACTCTCCTTTCCAAACAGTAGACCCTGTAATGATTGTGTAATTTGTACAAGTTTGATAAGTGAGAGAAAGTAAAGTTAGAAACATTTATACATTTTTATCCATCTATTTAAAGCAGAGCTAACTTATCTTTAATACACTTAACTCACCGGACCGCCGCGCGCTACGTTACTGGTAGGAAAGGTTGACTATTCTATAAATGCTCCGATATGAGAGCTCCCACATAGCCCCATTTGGCTCTATACACTTACTTGAAAATTGAAACGTAACAGAATACGTATGCACATGCATAGTCAAAAAATAAGCACTGGTATGAAACTTTGTCAAACACTGGTTTCACGAGTGATCAAACACTGAATACGTTTGCATTGTTTACATCCACGTTAAAATTGCGACGGACTGGAACCCGGGACTTCCTGCTTTGGCCTCAGGTGTGCTGCCACTGCACCATCCACCTCGACTCCCATAGCCCGTACACAAACTACACCTGGCCTGATCCGGTGAACCTGTGTTTTACCTCACACTGGGGAGAGGTGACCACATGCTGCTCCCTATGTTGGAAGCACTTAATCCCGGTTTCCACGTACCTACATGTTGAATACACTTTTGAACTCTCAACTTTCGAGTACCTACACGGGGAGGAAAGTTTACATAGAATACGTTTGGTGTCAGTGTTTGTCAGCAACTCAGTCCAGTGTCACATGATACGGGTTTCGTTGCACGTGGTCGGAAAAGTAGGAAAAATAGCCATCTTTTCCGGATTATGGGTTCCTGAGGTGTCGACACCCTTACGTTTCCCTGAGTTCGATTCTGATATGGATCTGTAAGAGAACCAAAGCGAAGAAATTCACGTCTCTTATGAATAGCCGGACAGTAAGAGGGAAATTCTCAGAACCCGTATAACAGAGATTTCTAATCATAAGTCTTTGTTCCAAATGGAAATTTCAGCAGTTGTCTGTTCTTAAATACGATTTTTTGACGTCACCTGCTTAGTGCGGAAAAAGGAATACCCAATGGTACCATCTTTGTGAAATATTCTGTGTGGACTGTCAGGAAAGGCATCTGCGTTAATATCAGAATACAGTGTTCTTTTTGCATGTTATGACTTTGGTCTTTGTTTAACTTTTATGAAATAATTTTACTGAAAGCTTTCTATTCATAAGTTTTTTAATCTTTGCAACATGTTTTTTCAATTCTGAAATATTTCCTTATTTTCCTTTCCAAAACAATTTTAGAATGTTTTATCAATTTTTAGCCCGTTTTGATCGGTTTACAAAATTCTGGGTGTTATACTAGCTTCAAACGTTATGAAATAGACATGGTTACGATTTTTTATTCACCGATCTATTCAATTAATATTTTGTAAGATATTGGTAAATTATATTCCGTATCGAGAGTAAAAGTTGCGTCAATAATTTGTTCCTTTTCTTGTCAAATTTTGGGGAACCCCAAAATTTAATGTCACATGTCAAGAATGTCAAGAAATTATCATCAAAGAAACTTCTTTAATGAGTTTTATTGCTTAATTTTGTGATTTTACAATTTTCAGGCATTTGCATGATATTTCATGCATTGAAATGCGCTGGAAATAGATTGTACGACCAAAATAAACGCAAATATTGCTTAATAAAAGCCAAATGTATTGCGGTGTTCTGTTTCCGCCCCCGTATTACTAATAGGCAATTAAAAATTTGAGAATATTTAAATAAATCCTAATGACCAATAGGAAACATTATGTCAATTTTACGTAGGATAATAATTTTACGAAACCTTATTACCTTCTGGTTCTTATTGTAGAGTTACAGACTTCGAAATGCTAGATTAATAGTCCATTTTTCTTGGTCATTTTGTAGAAGGTACATGTACAACCTCCCAGAAACTTCTCGTATCAAATCTCAAGAAACCTTATTATTAAATGTCAGAGTATACTGTATTACTCCTGGAGTATTCCGTGCTAATTGTGTCCTTTTTGATACAAGATTGAATATGAATTAACTTATTCAGCTTCCTAAGAGTAATTGTTGGACGTCAAAACTTGCAGCAAATGCATTCGTGTAGAGTGCCTTCACTCCCTGCCTACCTGAAATCGGGAGAATGCTTGTTCAGCGTTGTGCTCGTTTAGTCGTTTAGGTTTTCAGTTCTTTCACTCGCGTATGCCAGATTACTGACCGGTATCTTATGCCCCCCAGCTACCAAGAGCTCTCCTGCCCAATCTCTGCATCCAAATCATGAGCAACTGTAAGCTATCTCATCTTTTTCTCCCGCTCTGCTCATGAAAAGCAAACTTTCAGTCCGAATGCAAAGGGATAGAACGCAATGCGACCCGAAAAATCTCATTACATTGATCTAAGTAGAGGAAGTGTCTACTTGGGAGTTGGGACCGCGATATGTGCACTTGATTGATATGTGTGCTTGTGGCAGGTCTCGCATGGCCCGGCGACTGGGCAGGTACGTATGGCCGTGGAATGCGTGGTTCTCTGTTGAATTGAGTCCTGTGTGTGATTCATTGATGTGTGGCAACGACACAGCAACAAGATATTGCTACAATACCCTCTGTTTCAATATCTCCTTGTGAACCTTTCTTAATGATGAATACAATGAAAATAATTTACTCCCCAGTAAGTTTCGAAGCGTACCTCTTGAACCTGAAATTACAGATTCAGTGTATCACTCATGTGATGCAACGTTCATTGAATCAATGCAACATTGTTTACGCTACACTCTTGAGTTTATTTCTATAATGAGTAATTACATGTGATAGCGCGTTATGCATCAAATCGCATCAGAATAACGAAGTAACGGTATTGATTTTCACAGCAGAATTGACGCATTTTTTTCTCGGTGAAATTCAATTTGCATGGTGCATTTTGAAACAGTCTGCTGACAAATTATTGTAAACTGATTATTTGTAATCAATTTCACTGTATTTGGAAAATGGATTGGTAGAAACCATGAACCAATGATTATTAAATACGATCGTCAAAAACCATGCAATTGCGTCAAAACAATCGTGGTAAGTTTATTTGACTTGATATTCAGTTCGTTTATTGCCCTCTATTACCTCACACGCTTATGAAGTTTCGACCAAAACTTGACAGTTGAGTACTGATTTAAAAATTGGGGAGTTGATGACGCACTTCTTTGGTGTCGTGGGTATTCTCGTTGTAGCTGGTGATAGGAATGATATTCTTGTGTCGATACTCATGAGCTTGTAACGTTGCTGTTGTCACTGTATGCGTAGAATCACAAACAGGTCTCCGCTTCAGATGCTCTGCTTGTTTTCTGTGTGCTATTCTTGCTATTCAGGCTGTGGAACTGTTTTTACTCAGACTAGTGGCTTGTGGTTGCTTGCGCTGCGTACATCTAGGTGTTTTGGCTGCACTTGCGTCCATGAGCATAGCCAGAGGAGTGGGATTGTAGAATTTAGCCAGAGCTGAAAAGTATCTAGCCAGTGCGAACTGGAGGACTATCGGAGGCAAAGACGTATTAAATTTACCTGGAATAACAGATTTGGCTTTACTGCTTGGTTTCTTTGCTATATTGTTTTCATTGCACGATAAAAAAACTGCATATTGCTGTATTTTAGATATTTACCAATACAGAATCTTACAAAGAAAGTATAGAATGTGTACTGTATATAGATCTTCCAGAAGTTTTGTGAAACAAATTCTTTAGGTGCATTTGAAAATTGTAACCCTGTACGTAATTTCAGGTGAAGAATCCGAAGGAAAACGTGTTGAAGAGATGGAGAGCAGTATGGAAATATTAAGTACAACGAGATTGATTTTGTACACAAAATAAAAAGTGTCCCAATATAAAAAAAGTTGTTTTATATATATTCTTAGAATTTTGATGGTATATTATTTGGGTTAGGAAGCTGGTAATACCTGAAACCCGTAAGACTATTTTCAAACAAAACAATTCTGCTCTTCGTTCTAATCACAACTGTTGCTTCACCATTTATTACTTGTACCATGATTAAATATTCGAAAAGCTTTTCCTGTCCCCTAGTGTCTTATCAAGAATTAAAGACCAAGATCGTCGGTATCATTTTTTCGTAGCACAAATATTATTCATAAGGCAAATAACGATTAGTTAATTAACGTTTGTAGTGAATGCACTATTACCTGATTTGTCATACTTTTTCTGAGGGGACGTTGTCATCGGTATCAGCAGAGAGTATCTTCTCAGTACGGAAAACAATGTCGTAAGAGCGAAAATGTATTCCTGCAGTGTTAGCTAAGCCGTCAATAATGGTTTGAAGGAATAATGCAACTCACGACACCAACATTCATCACATATTACATTTTAGTATGGTCAGAACGAAATTCAAAAATGTATAATGGCTTGTTTATTAATCTTAGTTTAATTTTGTGAACCGCCATTACACATGAGTATATTACTCATTTTGATTTCATTTGCAGCAGACTTACGTTAGATTCACGTTATATTCACATTCGAACGTTGCAGGTGAGATACTGGTTGGAATGTCCAACGTATCTAACGTCTTTCTCCGACGTAAATATAACGTTTGAGAAAAACGCAATGGCAGCGTTCGTAAAAAACGCAATTGCAACGTTTGTGAAAAACGTGAAACTAACCCCCTTCTTCTTGGTGGAAACCAGATCTAGTGTTCTATTTTTGTCGCTTGACGGTTACATAAATAGGTAATTTAATTATTATTGTGAGATGAGTGCCGAACGAAATACATGGTTCTTAATGAAATGTAAACACAGTATCTACGCATTACGTTAACCTCAAATCAACATAATAACGCGTGATGCATACGCCACAGTATGGTGTTACTAATACTTTCCTTCCATACAAAAATACAACGGCATAACTAAAGAACAGAATCGGTCCAACAACTCACAGCGGCAACAACAACAGAAAGACAGTGAACTCAGTACCGGTTCGCAAAAGTAAACACGACACCACGTAGTTTCGTTCGTCTCAACAGCTTCGGGTAGCTTCGGCAACCCGCGCGCACCCTGGTGTTGGCGTGGTCAGACGGTGAAAAAAGTGTTGGGTGCAAATGTGTCGACGCGTAGCTAACCAAATAACGTGATCTAACGTAGTTCTAACTTAAGTGTACTGCAGGGGATGAGCTATGAGCATTGAAACGAGAAAATTTAGTTCTTTTGTAACACATCTCCACAAATTAGGTTTTACGGGAATTCTGACACAAAAATTTGAAAAACTAATTTTTTCCCTTATCATTTCCATTCTTGTTTCTTAAACTATGAGTACAGGTGAAATTGAACATTACCAAAAAAATTAGTTAATTCGTAGTATTATAGCTAGATACATCCAGTAAGAAGTTAATGTATAAAAATATTGTATTGGCTCAGGCACAAGATCTTGTAGGCAAAGTTAATTATTAATTAAATGTGTAGCCTTGTTTTGTCGCTGTATGTACATATTCCCCCCGGATATTTCTACCATCCATATTCATTATTTGTCTTAATTTCATGTTGCAAATGCCATTTACAATCTCATTACCATTTACACTCTGTGTCTCATTCCCAACTCAACGTCTACACTCATCTTAAAATTATAATCGTCCATACCAATTGCCATAGTTTAGTTTTACACCCCATTTACTTCATTTTCATTGACTATACGATTATTTGACCCGTTTCTTTTCAATATTTTCTTTCCATTTATAACGATGAGGGATGCACCATATTTATTGTAATCCTAAAGCATTGCAACGTCATTCTGCATCAAAGTCATCGCAAAGTCCTTTTCATTTACAAGTTTCATATTTTCCTCAACTCTCTCACTCTGGTCTTGGGCCTCTCCAGCGTCGCCGAGCGCTGAGCCTCCGTGCTGTTGTTGCAGACCTAGCGGGTGAATCCCCGCCCGAGCCCGCACCTCCCGAGGTGCCACCTCGCGGTCCGTCGTTGCACCACCCCTTGTCCGCGCTGGGAGCGGCTTTGGGCGCGGGTCTGGGGGCAGGACTGCCCGCCCCCCACGGCACGCTGCGTGCGCGCGCCTCCGCCGAAGCTGCGGCCGCCGAAGGAGATTTCCTCACCCCCGGCGCCGCAGCTGGCAGTTGCATCTTCCTCTCGCAAGGTAGGGGAACAGTTTGCATCATATGTATTGCCATTGTCATGTCGTTCTGAGTCAGAACTCTTTCGCTCACGTTTTCCATTGTCGTACTTCGTGATTTTGACAATCTTAAGAATTTCAATATTGGTAATGACAATGACGGATTTAATTATCCACCTCCCTCGTTGTTTCCCATTATTATAATGCATATTGCTTGTATGTATTTAATACCTAGTCGAGACGTCGAAGCTGAGGATGCCCAGCCCAAAGTTTATGCTTCAACCTGTTCGCTGAATTTCAAATTTGCCATTTAAAGTAATTTTATTTGCACTGAACCCACAAAAGAAATGTGGTAATTATTGTCACTAGTGTAAGTGCCATTCTTCAATAAAATTACAGGGAAAACCTTAGATTGCAGTAGTTGTTTTCCAATGTAGAGAGCAATATGAAGATGGAATGCTAAGCTGTTTTAGAGAAGTTATTACTGAAATGAACAAAGTAGATAAATTGCAGTAAACGGTTGACCATTTCAGATTCTATTTGAGGGAGAGTGGCCTGATAAAGATAAAAAGAAACTTTGAAACACCTGGTTAACGGGGAAAACGTTTTCATACCACGCGAGTTCCCAGCACGTACTATCACGGAAGAGGCTTTCAAATGAGACATTCATGATTACCATCATTAGCGGCCACCATTCCGCGGAAGAAGAAATTTCATCAACCTTCACGATCGTTATTAATGTCATTCTTTGAGGTAATGACATTATCATTGATCTTTCGAGGTACCTAGACCACTCTCTGGTGCATAGACGCCACCACCAATGAATGAACAAATGTAGACCGGAATATGTATAGCTGTCAACCCATCCCAAGCCGTAATTCTAAATGAAGTCCAGCAAATATTTAGGAAACTGCAGAGAAAACACGATTTACGATTCAAGGTGTATAACGATCGCGAAGTATAATGGATATCAATTTATTTGTCTTGGCATTGTTACTCCGCATCTGGAACGCTTTTTAACTCTCCAGAAAGCAATTTATTTTTATCAATGTGACAACAAATTGTTCAGGTTGGCCGTGGAGTCTTTTTTTATCAGAGTAATTTAATGTGATTTTCATTTATGTCTCGTCTGCTTCTACATGGAATGAGAAGATAGACGATACGTAGCTCTTTGTAAAGGATAGGATACAGCATGGTATATTTTATGATCCTCGCCCGACCCTTGTATTAAATTTTTATGTAAAGCTTCGTCGAAATTGAAATACTTTGAGCCATATCAGTTCTTTCGCTAGTTAAATGTTACTTCATTTTTAGGATCCAATATTGGCCAGTGTATTTCTTATTTTTTACGATCTCCACCATTGTTTTGGTGATATCTTTCCTCTTATTTATTTATTTATTTTGTTTTATTAACTTATTATCGTTTGACTTTATTAACAGCATTAACTTTATCAACTTATTCATCGTTTATTAGGATATGTTGTGTTATAATTTAACAAGCAAATTGCTCTTTTACGTGTTCCGTTTTATAAATTTCTTGTAAAAATCACACATGGATTATGAAAGTTAACAGCACTTATCATTCTAAAACTGTGTTTCTTATTGTTCCTAATGTGCATAATTAATATTCCCTTTGATGTTATCCCATTATGTTACGCTAATAAAGTTACTGAAGCTCAATCATAATCACCATTATTGATAAAATATTTTAAATTTTAATGAGACTATAAATGTATACTTACAAGCTTTCTTGAAAAATCTGATACAGATCATTTCTTTGGAGGAAGTGCCCAAAATCAAATCTCCACAGGATCACAGAGAAATATTTGGGCCTGTGCAAATTTTTGCCCTGGGTCCCCATGTTTTCGACTTGAGTGATATTTTGTGATCGATGTAACAAATCATCGTATCTTTATTTGGAAAACTTTATATACATAATTTTACTAGATATTTGGAAAACTTTATATACATAATTTTACTAGATGATTATGTAGATAATTATGTAGGTAACTGTCGCGGTAGCGAAATCTTTGATTAAATCGTTCCTCTTATCCCCTAGTAAAGTATGATATGCGGAATATAAGGAGGCCGACGTAGAGTTCTTAGAAAACACTTTCAAGTCGCTTTTCATGTACTGAATTGAACAATTATAGGGAACCTGTCATTCTAACCTGCTGCACCGTTGATGAAATTAGATTCGAATATTTATTTCATTGTTTTTCATTTTCTAAATTCAGTTTTGTCTGTTTGTATTTTTGCGCATTAATTTGTTCTACGTCGCTGTGTCAAAATATAAAAATATAAAGATTAAGCATAAACAGTATTTCCTTCGGGTAGAGGCTGATTTCTTATACAGGTTCTCAAGGTTTTTGTCTAGGGGCGTGTTTATTATAACAATAAATCGTGAATTTAGTGTTATTTCAATTCTTATGATTTTTAAACACTACACACAGAATAATCTATAGTTCGATAATAATTTGTACACGTAAAATACATTTTTTGTGTTAAATTACAAACATATTGACATTCTATTAGTATTATAACTCGCTAACTTTTTATCTTATCTAGGAATTTTTGCTGAATTTTTTGAATCTGCCTGTCTTAGGGCCCTTGATCGGAATTGATGGGATGGTCCCTTGCTTGCTTCCGGAGAGTAAATTAGTTTATTTTCCTCCACGAGGTCATATGCAGTCTGTACTGCTTTTTAGACAGTAAATTTATTTATTTATGTATATTAAACCAGAAAAAGAAAGCAATTCAGAAAAATTGACCACGACTGAGGTACGAAAAAAAATCGTCATTGCGACGCGGTGGGAGCCGAAGTGAAGGGTTAGCGCACAATCTTGAACGGAGACGTGAAGGTCATTTAATTGTAGGGAGGAGGGGTCAGCGACATGATTCGAGGGCGGTGTGTGGGGGACATGTGACGCGGAGGAGAGTGTGTGTGCATATGCCAGGGAGCGCGACGCATCAGTTGACTCGCGAGGTTGCCGCTGCGAGGTGTGCGTGTGGAAGATCCCAGCTGCCGCATAGAGTCCTCCGCAGACGTCGGGTCATCGTCGAACGAATGCGTGGCGCAGCGGTCTTCTTCGGGAGTGCTAGTGGAAGTGCTCTGGAATCTCCTCGGGTCTGCACTTGGTAAGGATTTCATCCTCTCATTTCGAAGTCAGCTGCTATTAAAAATTATTACTACATCCTGTATAGAAAATTTTGTATCGCGTTCAACATTTTATCTCGTTTTTGTAGTTGCTTTTGAATGAAAATTTCTATGCAAGAATTGAAATGAGAGAGACGAGGTCACCGTATGTCTGGTTGTTTCCATGTAGCACATAGCCTGAGATATTTAATTCTCTACCTCCGGCAAAGTTTTCCTAACAGACAGCTGGGGAAACGATTGAGGAGGAGGGGGATTTTAATGATTGTATAGTTCTCGCACTGAACTCTGGAGATATCCACAAAAGCGATATCATGTTTTTTAATTGAGAAAAGAAATGACGTCAAATGAGCGCAACTTGCTGGCCATTATTAGAAATATATATGAAAGAAATGGTACGAGGAAATGAAAAGTATCTAACAACATTGAACTAAAGGACATAAATAACAAAAAAATGTATTTCACAAATGAAAGTTACCAATTCGTTATATGAAAGAAATGAATTGAAATGAAACGTAACAAATGAAGCAATACTAATATTAATAGTAATGGAAAAGTAAAAAGAAACACGTTAAATGAAACACTTAATATAAAACAAATAAAAACAAACACTTCCTATGTAACCAATAATATTGTAAGTACAACCTTAGACAATGGAAAAATGTATATTATAAAATGAATATTTCTCATAACATAAGTACAAAAATGTAGTTAAAATACCTCGCAAATATATATAATTTGAAGGATTCAAAAAATTATTGACAAAAGAAATAATTATTTTGCTCTGAATTAAATGAAAAGATGATTAATGTACATTCCTCGGGGCGGACAGAAAAATGGAAGAAAACCAATTCTTAAGCAACCATGAATCAAAGTAACACTAAAATCTCACTTCCTAAACTGAATAACTTTCTGATAACTTCAAGTCTCCTCGCAGCATGTCCCTTTATCTCCTTTTACAACATTTATCAGATATTAAGTTCGTCATTGAAGTATCTCGTTTGGTTTTAAATAATTACGTTACCGGTACCTAGAATCAAAAAATGTTAAACTTACATGGAGTGATAAGATATGTAATGTCAAGTAATAATGTTTGTATGTAACTAATAGCCTACATCCAAATGGAAGCTAGTAATGCATTACTTACTTCGCAGTATGAAATCAGTTGCTTCAGGGTATCATAAAAGTTATGGTACCCGGTTTTGCACCATTCTTCCCAAGTAGAAAAAAGTGGAATATTTGCGCATTCGACTTATAAACTCCACCTATCACGCACAGAATATTGAGACTTTATGTTTTTACGTAACTATCTTTAAGTAAAATTCATTTAAGAAAGTTCATGTAAAGAACATTATTTTCTTTTATGTATATTTTTAAGATAAATTCCCCGTTATTTACTATTGCTTACATTATTTATTATTACTTTCCATCATTTCCGAGAACTTGCTAGTTCCCTATTTTGAAGTCTATGAGCATATTAATTTTAGTGTACTGAAGCATATGAAACACAATCGGTATAGAACGTGACTCAATATGAGGGAAAAGATTGATATATTTTGTAGAAACATTTTAATTGATATTTATTCAATTTGCCCACCTCATGATTACCCACTTTCCTGATCATTACCTTGACTTCGAGATAGTTACATAATTTACCTACAAATTGCAATTGCGTTTCTCTCAAACTTCACAAATACGAATGAGTTTTTCCCACAAAATCTTTTTAGTTCGCAGAATAACGTTTTTTAATTTTTGAATATCAGTGGCGAAGCAGTAGATCTTTTAACAATATTGAAAAGAAGGGGAGGGCTCTGTATAGAACCATATTACATTACCTTGAGAAGATGCTTGATATGATTGATGTTATGTGATTGAATCAAAGAAAATTATGCAGGTAACAGCGCTTGTGTGTATTTTGTTACTTTGTAATATATTCTTGTGGGAAGATTTTGGGTGCATATTGAGGTATATATTTCAAATAACTTATCTCTGTTCTTAGACACAAGTGGAAGACCAAATACTCCGGCAGACCTTCAGATGGTGTGGGTAAAGGTCTAGAATTCCGCACTTCAGCTCTTTGATATGATGTGACTAACGTCTCATTTCTAACACTCGGGTACTCCAAGATGGACCTAATTCTTTTTTAAAACAAACATAGATGGTCGTGGAATGGTTCTAGATGTTCAGGTATGGACGAATATTCCAAGATTTTGCTGGAATTATTATCCCTACCTCTCAAATCTCTTAAACATTGTTTCCGAGACGCGAATTCTGATACATTAAATCTCCATTTTAATATACAATTATAGTTATATTTGTATATTTTGTGAAACTGAAAGATGTAACGTTAATATAATTTCAGAGTAATAGTCAGAGAATCGGGAAGAAGGGAGCTCGGGAAAATAGAGGGAAAAAAGGGGACACAATTGATTTTTCATTAATATTCAATGCTTTTCCCAAACGAAGTTCGGTTCCACAGCTCTGTTATGTTAAGTCTGACCGACTAACTACAGTCCAAAGAGAACGTACTGCTTTCTAACGTTCCTCGGAAAATGTCCGCGCGCCGCACCTGACGCTGCCGCTCATCCCGAGTATCGTGTCGCCCTCCAAGCGAAGATCTCACATTTCTGTATTGTTAATCTCCGAGGCACAGGAGACAGCACGGCTTCTTGATGGGTCCACATCAGAAATCCCTCTGAAGTTTCCCTAACGCGTGCGCCATTCTGTGAAGTAGTAGGTTCATTCTAGTTGAATCTCGTATATTCAAAAGTAAATATATGCGATATAAAAAGTATCTCAAAGACATCCATCTCGTCTTTCAGATTATTATTCATGAGCTTTAATTTCTAATTTTGTATGAAATCAAAATCGTGATATTTTTCTTCAGTTATTTATCTTTTTGAAAACGGTGACATCTGAAAATCATACAATAACATGCCTATAATAAATTATCTCATGCTCCTCAGATCAGTTATAGTTCACCTACTGGGTCCTGAGGATTATGATGTATAATGAGGATGTTGGAAAAGATTGGGGGAAAATATTGCGTCCTTTCGTAATAAGAGAATGTACTGTAACACTCTGTACTGGAAGATTATAAGATGAGTTCCGTACCCGATCGATCTGTCCTCGTGTAATGACATGTTCAGTGAAAATTTCAGACATTTATAGTAAACTTCTTGCAACAAATGCCCATCTTTGACAATCCAACATCAAAAGTATGTTCCTGCAATGTGAAAGAATAGTTATTGGGTGACCGGGGTTCACGTGTCGGCTGAACATTAATCATTTCAATAACGATGGACAATCAGAACTATGAGATTTATCGAGAGTAATGCAACTTTGTACTCACTCGTGAGTAGTATAGGGACAATACGACGAATGGATAGTCATGAGATGATGGAAGAATATAATGAAAATGAATTTCGGGTTTCCAGTAGGTTCATATTTTCACATAAATGTATGAAAGTAATATAATATGTATTATAATGTGTCAATGAGATTCTCATTTTTTGTAATACTCTTATATTAATATACGGTTGTGTACATTATTTCTGTACCCCAATGTCGACCCACATTTGTCTCTAGTTTTCCTTTGGGCATTCAGCAATAGATTATCGGAATAGATTGAATGATCCTTTCTAAGTTTCTGGAGAGTAAAAAAAGCTTATTGTCCTGCAAATGATCATACACAAGTTTTCACTACCTCTTAATAAATTATTTACAAAATTCAACGAAGAAAAAACAATTTTTTCGCTCTCATTCACGGTCATTAGTAAACAATTATTGTCACGTACACCATGAAAATGGTTTAAGTGTGTGTTTTTCGCATAACGTTACAGCGGTAGTAGTTTATTGCCCTCTTTATGGTCATAAGCAGATTGCAGCTGCTTTTTCACAAAGTTTATGTATTTATTTAAACATTCTTTCGTTGGAGAATGTGTGAGTAAAATGATTTATGTTTATTACGAGACACTGAGTACTTATTCAGAGTTTCAGCTACTACCACGATGTATAAATTCAACTAAAATGAGATGTAATAATGCTGTATTTTATGTTGTTTTCATGTTTTTCTTTAGAAAATGTGTACTCAATTTCCATACCATTGATTCTAGTTAACGGTATGTTTTTAAGTAATATTTTCAACAATATTTATTTATGACAATAATATTCAATATAAACATCGGGGCAACGAAACTGAATTTTGCGTTGCGGACACGAGCGAAGTGTTCGCGAGTTTCGCGAAAGAAATGGCGCTGCTGGCAGATGAGACCACACCAGAGCCATCTGCCGGTGCGTTGTGCGAACTCACGCGTTCAGCCCACCGCGGCGCCGCGGAAGCACGAGCCACGGAGAGGCACCAGCGCGCGTCGCATTGGAGCGACCGTGAGCAATCCATCACCTTCTTTCTCCCAAGCGCTTAAAAACAGACGCGCGCTTCCGAAGCTCGCATCCAACGCCCGCCGGCGCGAGATTGCTGCGCGAAGATAGCGCTTGCGAGGCGCGTATTGATTCTGCCGCTAAATACGTTTCTACGATTATTTCAGCATCTCACTTGGTGCCTGGCTCTATAGTTCCTGAGTGTGAAACTGCTCGATGCTACCCCGATTAAGATCATTACGGCTTGCGACGTAATGATGGTGTATGCAATGCGGGTATTCATAAGCATCACGTACGTTGGCAAATTCATGAGGTGCTGATTCGAAATCTCAGTTTCAAGAATGACGTCTTCAAAACAACATTACAAGTTTAGGAGTTCAATGAGTGGCGAAAATTATCAAGACTCTTACACAATTCATACAAAGCCAAAATAAATAATGCGCTTAACGTGCTCCATTATGATTATTGTTACGAAACGAAAAATTCATTCTCATTCACTGAGTAACAGTTTTAGTTAATAATAATATTAGATCATTGTCTAACATTTCTAGTAACATCATTACATCTTGCAAACAATAACGGTAATGAATGTTGGTAGACGAACTTTAGTGTTATTCTTAACAAGCAATGTTTCATCGTAAGTATTGTGCCTGTCGTAAATAGAGGAGTCATCATCGATTGAAAAACAATACGCTTTGATAGCAATAAACACCTAATCTATTTCAATTTTAAACCCCTTTCGGGTCTTGAAACGGTTAGTCATGAAACTGTCATACAAGTGCAAATTAATACTTTTCCTGCAAAGTTAAACGTTTGTTTCATAAAAATATATTTCCAGAGAAGCAAGAAATTCGATCGAGGTCTAGCCAGTTATGTTGTGGAATTAGTGCTCTATAATACAGAAGAAAGCAAGACATAATACATTTTTTCCAAAGAAATATTTATTCTTCAAATTTCAAATTTTCCTATTATAAATAGGCCTCGAATTAAATGTTATTAAAACATAGTAATTCCAAATCTGTTACAAATATTTTCATTAACATTCTATTATCATTCATTCATTTTGTGTTATCTATCATGTTACTTTCTGTCTATTTTCATTTATTCGTCTTGTATCTTTCATTATGTTGCCTATATTTTAACGTACATACTTTTATTTATTGTGTGACTTTTCTGTTCTCTGACGATCTGTAAAACACTACAAGTGGGAATAGCTCCCCGAGACATGTAATTTAAAATCTAAATATTCCTTTTTTGGAGAAACGTATGGAATATTATTTCTTACTTTCCTCTACATTATGTAGTAATATCTTTGTGCTTCGACATTAATATAGTTTTCATAAATGCATAGCGTGAATCCGTAATATACCAATGGAAACACTACATATCAGAAGATTCTAGTATTTTATCATATTTCTTGTGAAAATAAACTTAAGTCGTATTTGAAAGCCAAACTTATGAGGTTCTCTTTTCAAGAAAAGAGATATTTTGTAGGGAATCATTTCTAACCGATTTGGATATTACGCCGTCTAGTTATTAAAATTTTACCACTTGGTTTAGTGGATTTTATTGTATTCTCAAAATGTTGAAGATTTCCTTAATTTAGTTAAGAACTGTATCTGAAAGTTAAATCTTCAAACTTCTTAAACCCTGTTTGGAATAAAAGCACATTAAAATATAAATACATTCTGTGTGTGTGTGGGGGGGAGAATATTCCCTTTCCAAATAAATATACAAATGAGTTTCAGGAAATATGACAAGTCTTTATTCTGGTTAAACATATAGTTTGGAACTGATTGCTTGTTTAGTTGAAGTATACCTATAACATAGAAGTACGAAGCTGAATAATGAAAATGCTCGTAGTATTTCTGTTTGTTGTATAGAGCAAAGCGAAAAGTAATGTTCCCCACAGCAGTAAGGCAGCGAATAATTTGTCAGATATTTTCCTGGAAGAGAGAGTTTTAAATCGTTCTCTGTCGTAACTCACGGGTTCGGTGATAGCAGTAAAATCTTGACGTGATCACTAAGTCGCAGGAGCTTGCGATTCACTGCAGATTGTTCATTATGCGCGTGAACATAGCGGGGTGCTCGTACACGAACTGCACTGACTGAAGACGCTTGGACACGTTGATGTTACTCCGACGCTAGTTGAGCTGAGTCTTTCTGCTTTCTGACGTTGATGTTACTCCGACGCTAGTTGAGCTGAGACTTTCTGCTTTCTGACGTTGAAATCAACAGCGTATCTTTCTTGGTGACGGTTGTTGAGAGCATCATTTGTTCATCACATTCGCGATACGCTGGATTTAGACACGCGTACATGGTTGTCTGCGCTCTCTGGGTCGCATGTGCTCTCCGGATTCATGGAGCGTTTATGCACCAATGTTTATGTGGCCTGGTCACATGTGTTGGCCTTGGATATTGTCGGTTGTCATGCAATATAGAATACAATATGTAGAAGTAAGTGGCAACGGCTTCTACACATTCCATTGTTTTTGGAGCGCTACCTAATTTTCGGTATTTGGTTCTGTTTGGTATTTCTTGTGATTGACTTAGTTTATATACCGTACTTTTCATTTACTAATTGTAAAATAATCCGCAACTTACTTCATTGGAAGAATCAGTTGTATTTGAAGTCTTAATTAATATTCTGCTGAAAGTCGTACACGGTCAGGAAAGATACAAAATTATACTCCTTTGTTGTGCCAGTTGGTATTCTTGTAGCTTTTGACCAAACCAACAGTTGACTGACCTCTAATTAATCTTTAGTGAGCAGAAATAATTATAACTGTTCTTGGTTAGAATGATCGACATAAACCACAGAAAGTGTGTGCTTATATTTTGTGAAGTAAAAATGAAAAGAAGAAAAGAAGGATTTTATTTTGTGTGGCGGTTCCAGCTATTCGTCCCCCTCTCCCTCCTACCTACTTATGCATGCATACATACATGATATTTGTAGATAACACGTAATTTATATTTCAGTCATTCTTTTGAAATTCGACCAACAAAATTCCCGACCATCGCCGAATAATCTAAAAATACTTTTTTGTGTTTTTACTGTCGAAAAACTAAGGAAAAATGCCTGCCTGTGATATTTTCTTCGATATTTTGCGTTGTGTAACTAAAACCCCGTTTTTCGTGAAAATATGACTTACTATATATGACTCAAATTAATTGCAAAATAACGTCTTTTGAATAATTAATTCACATTTTTGACACATTTTAGGGTCTATTCAAAAGAAAAATTAGAAAACTGAATTTATTTCATGCACCAGAGATCGATTTCCACGTGATAAATCAAAAAATGACAGAAAATTTTAAAACTGTATTTCTTAAAATACACCACCTTTGAATTTTATGTTACATGGCCCATAAAGCTTGGTATACATGTACGTTTTTGAGGATAACGTTTCAGCTATTGAGAATTCACCGAGATATAGTCTTCCAAGTTGACATTTATATTTTGTCTTTAATAATTGTGTACTATAAGACATTCTTTGTCAATTGGACACTTTTCTGGCGACCCATCTCCGAATTGTCTGAAAATGATTTTAAACGATCCCATATTAAATAAGAATGACTGAAAAAATAAAATGAAAAAAATAATTTTTTTAACTTATTAAATTTCTCCGAATTTGAGCGTTTTTAGCACACTTTATAATATTTTGACATTAAAAACATTAGATTTAGCTATTCCATGAGACTTTTTATTATATTTGGTATCTTGAATCATTTAATACTATACTTAAGCCGTTAGCGTCAATTCAAAGTTATGCGATCATTCAAAGTCAATTCAAAGAATGTCGTAAGGTCAAATCGTCCAAAAATGGCACTAAAATTCGAAATTCAATTCAAAAACATATACCATCACCGTTTTTCAAGATACCACGCTTAAAATATGTCGAAAGATGTTTACTTAAATTGAAAAAAAATGGAATTCCTGAAGCGACAAAAGTTACAGCCATTTTTACCAAAATATCTATAAGAGCTCACATGACGTTTTGTTATTAAATGAAATAATTCCATCTATACTTGCAGATATCATTTATTATAAGCATTTTGAATCAATTCATGTTAGTTTTAATGTCAGAAAAACAGTTTTTAACATATATTTCATTTTGAAAACAAAATTGAATGTTTAGCAAAATTTATCTACATATCCGATGGTTCATCCGCACAATACAAGAATACATTCAACGTACAATGTCTGCCTACACGAAAAGGATTTTTCCATTACAACTGAATGGCATTATTTCTCTACTTCCCATGTGAAGGGACCCATATTTTAACATAACTTAATCAATATAAACTTATGTCATATATTAACTTTATATCTGGAACTGGAAAAAACCTTAACTTGTTTGATTTTTCAGCACGTGCTTTTAGGGCACGACGCAGACTCAAGTCTCTGATATATTTTTTCGAGTCTGACAGCATTGTTAGCAGGAGATTTTCTGGACGCGTAAAGAAACCATTTCTTGTAATTACAGGGTCAACTATCGCCTTCAAATCTGGTGATAAGTAACGAGTCTAGAGATTACTTTCTATAAATGTCTTCCTTCATCTTGAGAAGTAAGGTGGATTTTTATGTGAAACCATATTACAACGTATACTTTGACAACACAAATTGCTAATGTAACGAGGTTATCAGAAGGAACTGATTTTGCTACGTAAAGGTGAAGAACTCTATTAGTTCGTGTATGCAACCTAGCTTGAGACATTTTTCCAGGTGAATTGTTAGCTAAGCCTTCTAGATAATTACCAGAAATTACGGCTGATACTATGAGGTTCTGTACAAATATAGTTGGTTTAAAATGAGATCTTTTGTATCTAGGTGCGGCATTTCACCTGGAATACTTTGAAATTTAACAAGTCTTTTTTTCTCAGTCTTCCAAATCATTTCCAGATGTTCGTGGACCACAAGATACACCATCTATATGAGAAAGAGGATGACAAAACGGCAATTCGGTTATATGGAGTAAGCAAATGATCCACTGTGAAGGTTAATTGAGCATATTATACCACCAAATTTTCCAACATTAATATTAGTACACACTTTCGATAGCCATCAAATGATCCAATATGTTTTCTGTTATAAAATAATTTATAATCGCCCTTTCTAAAATGGTGCAGTTCCAACCGATGGGGTCAAATAACGGAATTATATTCTTTAATGAGTAAAATAGGTTCTTCTATTATTTCTATGTAACTTTTTCCGCCTTTTTTCGTAATAATTAATGTTTTATCCTTTCGACCATCGAAGTACAATACCGATACTTGGGAAACTTACCATTATTTTCACGAGCCTTCTTTCTTTCTCTTCTCAGTTTTTGTCAATAATAGGTATTTTAACTTTTTTGGAAAACGGAGACAATAGCTGCCGCAGTTCTGTCCGGGTCTATCGTATCTATTCATGCTCGGGACAATGCGGAATTGTTCATTGCGGACAGCATCCTCGGATGCGACAGACTCTGTAGCTGAAGAAGAGAAGAGGCGGTAGTTGATATTTCGGTGTTGGCTTATGTGTGAAAACTAGTTGACATTTCCCGTTTAAGTTTTCTATTAAGACTTTTTAATTGTTGAAGCCACGTCTATCTTTCCTATTATTATTTTTATTGTGGTTCTTTGGTCCGTAAGAAAATATTGGTTATTTGATGACACTTTCCTTTCCTTAGAGCAGGAACAATTAGTAAAATCCAACTATTTACCGGAAGAAATATCAAATAATACTTTACGAGAAGCTGCTTTTTCGGTATTTTGGGGTGAAATTTTGTAAGTTTTAAATTATCTAGTGAGAAGCTTGAAGCACTTGTTGATATTTTACATGTGGAACAGATGATGACGATGATGTCTTCCATGTTTCTTTCGATTTTTGCTGTAACAATGTCAGCTACTTCTTGAAAAGTTGGTACCTTTTTTTTATTTTTAGTACTTTTTAATGTTTCGTCCACTCGTGACACTTCATTAGATCATTGGCAGTATATTTTCCTTTAAATTACTCGTATTACCAAATATAGAACGTTTAACATTTCCAATAACATGGGGTACGATCCATGACAAAAATCACAATAACACAAGCTTTGTTCTAGTTAGACTCAGTTTAAAATACGAGTTAGGCTGTGGTTGCATTGGATCAAAATTCGAAAGAATTTTTGTTGGTAGAACGACGTGCGAGTTCTTAAGGTAACGTAAGAACCATTCAAAGAATTCTTGTTACGAGCTTTATTCTTAAGAATTTTTTCCGTTTCGTTTGCAACAAATTCGTACGACCAAAATTCTGATCCAAGTTAAGCGCGACCCTAAGCAGTCGCGTTTTTGTATAATTTCAATAATTATTCACTCTTACAAGTGTTTTGTTTACTATTTCGAAGTTATTTGTAATTGTAGATATGATGTTAATATAAACATAAACAATATATAAAGCTTCATGTATGTTTAAGTATAATAATACCTGTTTGAAAAATACCCATGTAATTATTGTAAATTTTAAAACTTTGAAGCTAATCTGGTGGCAGTTGCACTAAGCCGATTGCAATAATATTTTTCACACGTCACTCCAGCCTCATATGCCAACGTACTATCGCTATTAGAATACATAATTTTCAAAAATGTTTTTTGGTCCACTCAAATATATTTGCGCATGTTTGCTGTTGCTTTTTATATATACTTTTTTTAAATTCTGTTCTAAAATCAATTTCAAATTATCTGTATATCGTATTTCTAGGATTAAATGTGACCTAATACTATCACTGAGAATCTTATTTGCTACTATTCTTTTAAATACCAATGATGAAATATAATCTGACCCTTTACCTGCGTGAAAGTTATGCTCCTCGCGTTCACGCGTATGATTGTTTATTCTGCGTGCAGAGAGTTAGTTATTGTCTTCTGACGTACATTAAAAATACTCTTACGACTTCAAATTAAAACTGAAACCCTGTAAATTATCTTCAAATTAAACCCTGTAAATTAATGTTCTTTAAAAGTAGCAATGTCAATGCGAAAATATGCTTATCTTTTGGAAAAATCGTGTGTAAAATGTACGAGTTTTTTCTTAAGAATGAAATAGAAACATCGAAATAAAAACCTCAGTTGAATTAAATTAAAAACGTACTTTACTTTTTTGTGTTTAACTAAGGACATCAAGTGCGTGCTGAATACACTGGATGTTTCTCTGCTCTTCAGAACCGCTCCATTCTTAAAGTAATGTGCAGACTACACGTAACTAACTAGCAAGTATATATTTTCAGCTGCTAAGATCGTAGCACAGAGTTATTAGATACTCGTTCTATGCTTGTGAAGGTGAAAAAATTAGTAGCATATACTAAAATGTACAAAATTAAGTACTAAGTATTAATTTATTCCCATTTAAAAGCCAAGAAATTATCAGATTTTCGTATCTTTATCAAACGCCTTCTTTCAGTTCTGTTATTTTCCTCGAACAGTACAATTTTATTGGATTTCATTGTAGTAATAAAATAACACATGCTCTCAGTACTCACTTACTGAATTAAATTAATAATTATGAAAAAAATACTGAATATCAAAATTAAATTTCAATTTTGAGATAGTCATACTAGATCTTGACAAAACCAATTATTACATTTAAGGAACCTTTGGAATAAATAATTATTCTCGTTTTTATTTTAACAAGCTTAACTTAATAAAGTATATCATTGATGGAGCAAAGGATAAGAAAATTACTTAACAAAATTTATAAAAGATAAGTTACCAACATTTATTTGTGTTATGATTATATGAGGCGCACAGAACAGAAGTGATGTGAGATGAAAATTGACAGATTTGATATAAACACTTATTTGTACACAACATTACGTTTTCTATTGAGTTGCGAAGAATAGTTTATTCATAGTTCGTTTTTCTTCTTCGGAAAGAGCACTTTCCTACTGCTCCAACAAATTTTCTTCTCTCTTCGGTGTAGTAGTGAAGTAAGTCCATATTATTGTTTTTAATAGAGATGGATTTAAGCAATGAAAATAATGATACTGACAGTTTTGGAGAAATAGATGTTAAGTCATTTAGTCAGGATAATTCGACTTAGCATGAAAATTAACGGTAAAATTCAAATTTATGAATATATATGGACCTATTGATTTTAAATAGGTTACGAAATGTAGGATAGGAAAGTAAGCTAATGTTGGCCTATTTCGTTTTAAGGTTTCTCAGTTTCAATATAGTTATGCAAGGAACTAGAATTTAAATTGATGTAAAAGTGACAGTAATTGTATTGTATTCATATTTCGGGTTAATCTGGTAATATTACACTAAAGGGGTTAAAGGAAGTAGGAATGAAACTGTATGAACGAGAAATATTAGCAAAAATGTCACAATTGTGGCAAACCCTTCATAAACGAGAAAGGAAATGAAGTGAAAGTACAAGGAATTAAATCCATCTCCTATAATGTTGCAGAATTTAGAATGTCGATGTAAAATGAAGTTTCCATCCAAAATTCAATATTTTTATTATAAAATTTAGTTTGTTACTCTCTTAAGTAACTACATCACCGATAAATGTGTTAAGCAGATAAATACTTTTATTTCTCGTCTTTACAAATTCCTCTTTTTCTCCAAACTACGTTTTTGTACTAATTCCATAACTGCTCCGCGCGCCTCATAAATGATAAACTAATAATTATGATTTCACCACATGAATTAGTGTCACATAGTAATTACAAGTCTCGTTTGAATGGTCGTTTCCACTATTGACCACTGAAAGTTTCTTACCTCGCATGTTTAAAAAAACTAGGCGACAATTATATCAACCCAGACTGCATCATCAGGAAATGTCACATTGTTCTAGAGTTACCTTGCAAATGTAATTTTTCTACACTCCAGCACCCGACAATCTACCAATATGCTTAAGTCAAGTCCAAAAGAATTAATTCAGATGCATATTGGTGACACAAAATATTTTTGTTTAAAATTGTTTTGTTCTCTAAAGCCTGGAAAGACAAGATTCCTTCGGCATGGATAAGTGAATTAATGATTATGACGTCAATTTTTGTGTCAAAACAGATGTTAATATTGCGTATTAAAATACAAAAATAATTCCACAACATGTATTGATTTACTTGTGACAATTTGTTTCATCACTTTTCTCCGTTTTATGTATGCTATTTGTTCTCCACCGCTTAGGTAGCATAGTGGTAGTGTCTTAGTTATTTGTAAAATTCTATTGAAAGAAGAAGTGCTATCGTTTACCAAGTAACATTCAGCACAAGTTCGAAATGTCTTTGTGTACATATAAAAGCTAGTTAACACCTAAACTGAAAGAATGAAAGAAAAAAAGAAAATAGAAATTCTTCTAAAATACGCTAAATTATTCTACTTATTCCAACTAAAATGGTTGTTCCGTATTGTTTTCGCATAGTGGTTCCAATTTTTTTAAATGTATGCATATGTGAATTTATACGAGGATGAATCATAAATTCTGTGAAATAATTAAACGTTGGAGAACGTGTTCTTTGATAAGAGATGTACACGTTCGTGAAGTATTAATTATTAATAGGGTATCGAATTATGTTAATGCTTACATCTTTTTCCATCGATGTAGAAAATATTCCACGAATTTCCCGTGAATTCGGTAAAAAATTCAGATTCTGCATGTAGTCAAATTTTGCTTATTGAAACATTTGACTTGCCTGCACTGCTCCACATTGATCACCCCGACTGATTAATCGCCCTTCAGTGGAGCTGCGGTGGCAGTTGGGTAAAGGCCAGGAGAACATTGGTAGGGAATATTGTCGAACGGTCAGCTAATGAGAACCTTCCAATAAAAACTCCAATCATACCTGAGTATGGAGGCGGGCTGAATTGATTTTAGACGCCAAACCTGGAGAGCGTAAATGCTATCGTGTGTATGGGTTGAATTCGTTGAGTAGAAATATCCATTACGCATGTCTCAGAATAGCAAGGTGCGCGCGTACCTCAAAAAAATATTTTTTAAATCTTTATAACAAACGTATTTTGGATACTAAAATAATACGCTTAGTTTTAAGAATTACAAAGCCAAAAATTTGGCCAAATAAACCGAATAACGGTAAAAACTAATTAAATGCATGTGTGGCTGACTAAGCACAAAATTTGAAAGTTTGTGTAAAAAATTGTTGACTAGACGGTCATCTATTATATTCAGATTTATCCGTACTCATATTCAATATGCTACTCATTGTTTATTATAATTTAATATTTTAAAATACATAAATTTAGGGGAAAGGGTTAGAGCGATTCCCTACTTCATACTTGTTTCTTGGGTAAATTATAACTTCATTTTACCGGAGAAAACAAAGTAATCTTAAGGTTGTTTTTCGCAAGAAATGAAAGGAAATGGTGAAACAGGAACATTCTCTTATATTTAACTCTCGTCTATCGGATGCTTTGAAATATGAAGTTCACTTCATTTGACTCATCCAAACCGTTGAGCCCAGAATACTGTTTATTTTGGCGAATTATATTACCCTTGTTAATTTTACGCACTGTTAAGTAGCTATAATACCTGACAACAATCTATTTATTTCAAAAACTTAGCTTTCTTTACTGCTGTGATTTTCATCGAGTAAGGAGGCATCTAATAATTGTGCGAATATGGGGAAGATGTTAATTTGAAATCCCTGTTTGTTTGGAATGATAGAAAATTTCTTAACTGAGTCTAAATTGAAACTTATGTACCAGAACTATCTGTGCAAACTTTCTGGGGGTTGTAACTTAACTTTCAGATACTCTGCGTTCACAATTTGGTGCTACGTAAAACACGTGACAAGTAGTAGTATGAAATCCCTTCCCCAAATAAAAAGATATACATTTTTTCTCATAAAAATATTATTTATTGTTTGCAAACGAAGAATCAGCTAAAATGCAGTATTACAAGGTTTCTTCGAAAAGTAAGTTCCGTTTAGTTATAAAAGTACACCAATATATCAAGAGAATTTCTTATTATGTATAACTCAAACCTGCAACTCTCAGCTGTTTTTCTACATGATCAATTCTGCCGCCGGTGAGCAAAGCCATGCATTGACACTGTCCTTCATCTTATCTAATATGACAAGTGGTTGAATGTGGGAGGAAGTTATGCAGAAAAATAGCTGCGAGTTGTAGCTTTAAGTTGAATATAATAATAAAAAATGAGCAAATGCGTTGACGCGCTCTTTGTAACCAAAGGACACTCACTTTCCGAAGAACACTTGGTATTGCTTTTATGGAACAGCACTTTCCTTTATCGAAACGAGTAGAAATATCACTTCTAATTAAGAAATATAATTGTTGTCTGTATCAGCAAAAGTGTTGGGAGACCACCACCTGTAAGTGGACCTTCACTCTTAGCTCATCCGTGTAGAATAAGTGAAATAGAGATATTGCATCCTCCTGATATCGGTCTTCTTCCTCTAATGTCAATGAAAAATCTGAGTATCTTCTTTTATTTCTAGGTTATAATAATAGTAATAATACTAATAATGATACTAATACAAATAATAATAACTACCAATAATAAGTGAATTGAATAGGGTTTTATGTGTAACTTACAATAGAATTATAATAAAGCATAGTATTGGCGGACCTAATTGCCCGAGCGCCTGTAATTTATCCTTGTCGTTGGGCTGTGCTTACAATATCCTAGCATTAACTTTTAAGCAACTTGCCAGTTGCGACGTCCGCACTTATAACCACAATCGTGTACATTATAACAATACATTCCTATGGTATAATGTACGTATGTATCTCGTTTCGGCTAGCTAGGATCACTAATGACGAGTGCCAGTAAGGCTCAGTTTTTGTGAGAGTTTACTCACTAGACACATCGTGAATTTGACCGAGATCGGAGGAACAGCGTCTAGATAGGTTCCAAATTGTTATATCCGAGTATTACAACGGCGGTTGTTAGCCACAAAGGGTGAACTTTTCATATATCACAGCTATTTAACTGAGACATGGAAATAAAAAGCTACAAATTTGCCTCACCTGGGAATTGAACCCGGGATGGCTTGGTGACGAGCGATCACGCTGACACTGTAACCACAGAGGGGATCCTATTGTATAATATTAAAATTAAATTTAGATTCAGTCAGTTACTGGGAATATGAGTATTAATTTTTTTAATGTTATGTCAACTGTCGTGCTCGTTAAGCACCGTTGGAAACCACGAATAACTAACGGTCAGGATAAGGACAACGTATCAAAGGCGTATGCAGGGTGGGGCAAGATGGGGCAGTTGCCCAACCTTAAGAATTTGGGCAGATACCCAATATTCCATATGGAACATTTAGTATAAGTAGTATTTGAAAAATTTGCAACTAACCCTCACAAACTATTGTTTAAAAATTGATTCTTCTAAATAAATACCGTTTTAATGCTTTTGTGTATTACTGTATGGCATTCAATTCTCTTTGATATAGATTTAATTCAGAAATCTTCCCCACCTTGCATTTTGAGCTGGAAACGCCCTTGCAACGTGTGTATATATTTACACATTCATACGTATTTACACCTTTCCTAAATATTCTACATTTTTATATTAAAACAAGAACGATTTCTTGTTCTTTGCTTTTTCTTCGCCGGAATTCAGGCACCTGCAACAGAATTACGGAAAACCGATAGAATCTTCTCTTGCACTACTTTTATTTCAGAAATTTTTTGCCTTTCTTTCCCCTAACTATATTGAGGAAATTTCCAAGGTGTTGCACTACCAGTGATCGATTATCTCTCATGACTTCGATACCCAACGTTACATCCCGCGCTCTATCACCCAAGTTTCCCTCCCGTAGCCAAAGTTTCCTAGTACGTTCAGTTGGAACGCAGTGCAATAGGATATGAATCCAGCCTTAATATTCTTTGCAGATTGGGCAAATGTTAATAATAACTTACATTAATGTATGTATTAATTATTTTCTCGTTTTTTAGTACAACAGATGTTCTTAAATGTCGTTATTTGGAGTAGTTGGTTTGTTTAGAAATTCTTTTAGGTATCTCCTTTAACGTGCTTGAGTTCGTGATTGCACGCTGCGTAAATGTATTTGTAGATTCACAGGAGACGAGAAGAACGTTGTGAGGACGCTAACACACAGCGATGAAATTGATAGGGAAAATTTGACTCTCGAAAGATTCACGATCCACATTCAATACTTGATGATACTTTCATGAAAGCCAGTACGTTAGCTAATTTTTTAATCGTATGCGAATTTCACGTTTAATATTTCTCCTTTGTATTAAAGGTATGTGAAATTGCAGCTGAACTAATTATTGGGAGCTTGTTTGTTTTGTAATATGATTGATTAATTTGAGGTTGAAATAAGCGTATCAGACTGTGCACAAGTCTTCCCCTTTAATACGAGATATCATAGGCCGTTGTTCATCGAAGAGGTGTCTGGCAACTGTAAACGAGGCACCTTTTGTGTTTTCATTTTGGTTTAATCGCAGGTCATTTGTCAAATGAGACTCCAACCGCCAGAGCAACGCAACAACTCTGGTGTTGAAATCGCATATCCATCCTGTTTGTATTACTGTTTTTGCCGTTTATTCACGGAGTATATTATACATTGCTTTCCCGTAAAAAAAGTTAATCATAAAATTACAAATATAGATGACCGCGACACCTATCGAAAAGTTCATGTTCCCCATTGAAAGGCATGGAATTGCATGAAATAACTGATACAGCAAAATAAATTGTGGATCCCTCGAATACCTATTCGTCAAGCTTATACTTTAGTGACGCAATCAATTTATCTTACCACACACTGGATACTCACGGCATTGGTCAAAACTTGTTCCAATGTTGAGCCTGTTTCTTTGATAAGAATGGCATCGTTCGAGAGCCGCCGAGTTCTCTTCCAGCCAGCGCTGGCCGCCTCCGCAGTCGCACGGCCACCCGACTTGCCTCCATCCCGCGTCCCCGTCGACCTTCCCCCCTTTTCGAAGTTGAGAGGGGCCGCGCGCGTCACCCGTCGTCCTCCATTGGCCCTATTAACTCGTTAAGGCGGCTATTGGCGACGGGCAAGCAGCAACGACAGCGGCCCCTCGTCGCTTGGCCAAGTCGTAAAAGACGCGACGGATCAGACCACCTTGTCATGTCTCATCGCGTCGTCCTCAAACTTGAGCAAGATGCTATTCTATCCCTGGGAAAGCTTGCACACTTCTTCAATCCTTAAAACATTTTGCCCGTTTTCTTGATTTTTCTGAGAGAAGATGTGCGAGCTGTTAGCGAAGTGTACAAAAAAGGCTTGTCCGGAAGTCGTTAGTTGTTTTGTGAGTCTTAGAGTCGCCAGTGATTGCTGCATACTTGGTTTTACGGTGTCCGCTGTGTTAAACATTGGATATCATATGGCGGATGTATATAAGCAAACAAGCCACTCATAATGTGCAGCGATTCCTTCTCATTACTTTCCTTTCTGTTTTTTTTTTCTTTCTCAAGGACTCATTTTATGGTGAGAGCATCTAGATAAAAAAAAGTAGAACAGTGCCACGTGTGAATGTAAAAACTTTACTGATGACTTTGAGGAGTTTTTTCTCTATTCAGATAATATGATGTAAATGTTCTGAGAGATTTTGTGTGTGTGAAATACCACTTTTTTTCGTCTGCATTTTACGTTTTACGTTTGTTTTCATTTCTTTTTCTGTAACACTCTCCAGATATGCTAGGTCATGGTCACTTTTTATCGTTGTAAGTTACCATTATGTAGAAATTCATTAAAGGCAGCAATTTGTGTATATTTCTTAGTGAATATTTTAATGAAGTTGAAAGTAGTTTCCTCGAGGAATTGGTTTCGTGATATATTGTTCGGTTTGCTGGCGAATATATTTTATAAATTGAAATAGTATCGATAACTATATCATTATTCAATGACACGCAACCAGATGTTATACCTGTAACTTGGTTCTTGATTGACCCACACAGTCAATGTTATTTTACCAAAAGGACAATAATAAAGTGGAATGGTACAATCAGTACTAATGACTTTCTATGGAATTTTGCATAATTCACATCTATTTTATTTCTCCCTTTGTTTCGTTTTTCTTACTTCTTTTTCACTATCTTCTTCTCTGAAAATTGTTATGAGTCGATACCATCCATCCTCTTTTTTTCTTTCTGAGATTATTTCCTCCTCTCAATTTTTGTTTAGAAAAAGAAAAACAGATGTTTTTGTACAAAAATGAAAAAGGTGTCAGACATATCATCTATTGAGAGGAACATGAAAACACCTAATAACTGGCAGTTTTGCTACGTACGTATTTCATCGTACGAGCACAATGTGGTACAATTTATTTATCTTGTAAATTCACTTTAACGTGTACTTCACATTGTGCATTGGACCATTATGTAATACAAACTCTTCTGTGGAATGTACATGTTTGAAAGATATTAATGGAATATACAATCTCCTTGACGTATCACCTCCAAATATTTTCCAGCGCAGAATTCCATTCTTTCTTGGTTCTTTCATTTTGGAGTTCATTTTTAGAATTAACCTAACGAAATCACTTCCGGTGGCTCAGTTATTTGCATTAAATGCTGTGCTAGCTGAAGTTATGAACAGTTTGACAGTACAGTTCTTTATTCTGGACATTCGTTTATGATTATTCTGCTTGATTATTTTAAGTGATTCCTCAATTTGAAAGTATAAGAAATGTTTTCTGAAGGACTACTGGACACTAATGTTTAAAAATTATGAAATATTGTTTTGTCTTGTCTCATTCTATTATATTTTCCTTGAATTACGAAATATAATCGTCATATATTGTGAGATACGTTGTACGAGTATCTAAATTCGGAGGTCTACTTGAGATTGCATGATTTTGGAGTTTCAAGTGAATGCTGGATTGTGGTGAACATTTATGAATGTATCATTTTGTATACATTTAAAATCTCATAATCCACAACCTCCCTGAATTTTTAATTGAATACAGGTTTATTAGTTTTAACAGTGGGGCAAAAATGAAATAATGTTTCTTTCTGTTTTCTTATTTCCTTCGTACAAAGGAGCTCTAAAGAGTTTCTTCCGTTTCAAGATCAACGGAAGCTCTTACGTTCTCTAAATTTTTGACGACGTGCGGTTTTTGGTTGCTGATAAAGGTATACACCTAGGGGAGATTATCTCAGACGAACGCTGAAACAGGGGAAGAGTATTACAGGTTTTCTTTGAAGTACCTTCTAAACAAATCACATCACCCTCGGAGTATACTCGTGTGCGGGAAAAAAACCTTTTTGTATGCGGGAAGACCTGCATACGACATTAAAAGGGGCGCATGGCTGTATTCTTTAATATGTTGCTTTATTAAATATAAAAAACGTAGATTTACGATTTTTATGTTTTGAGGTGATTCAACCGAAAGAGAAACGAATATGTGGAAGAAGTAACAGGATAAGAAACAAATATTTAGTTCATTTGATTTTTCTTGGATATATTTAAGAATCTGGAGGCAAAGTGCAGTTACATTTATTATAAATATTACTTTCTGCTGTGAACTTATTTGGAAACACGTTGTTTTGTCTTTAACTATTTTCTACAAAGAAATAATTTTGTTAACAAAATATTAATTAGTGATTATTTGAAAGCCTACAAAAACGTCTCGAGATTAGTACGGACATGTATATTGGTTATATTGACATGTATTTGAAAATATTGTATTTCCGTGTGTTAATAAACTTTCTTTATTGAATTTATCCGACAGAAAAACTTACTGTAATCTTAAGAAAACTATTTTCGAATGGTTTTACTCCGATAAAGTAAGTTGAAAATCGAATACAGCTCTCAAATATCGCCATTTATTTTTGGTTGATTTCATGATGAGACTATTATGACATTCTAAAATTGTTAAAATTGAAAATATAGGTTTCCTACCTCAATATGATGAAATGGTCAACATTACAATATACTTCGAAATATTACAATCTAAAAAGTAATATTTTAATTCAACGATTTGGTTACTCATATTGGATTCTCCAATGTTATTAGCATTACCAATTACGCATTGTTGTGGGTAATATTTACTTAATACGTTATTAAATTACAATAAGTACAACTTATAAAAAAGTGAAAAGGACAAGAAATAAAATACATGAACGTAAACTTGTTCCTCGTTTTATTTAGGTTTTTTATACATTGTTTATATTTGTGACTTTCTTAAACAAAATTTTATCCCGAAGAGTTATGAAATTAGCAAATTCAATTCTGCAAATAATATCTAATTTTTATAATTACTATGTCTTATAAAATTATTTACTACATGTAAATGAAAATTTTATCAATATGAATTAAAATGATATGATAAAATTCTGCAAATTTCAAACTTAGATGACCCTTATTTTAAAAGTACACCATCTTTTTCATGCAAGGTCTTGAATGTTCTCTTAACAAAAAATGTTTGTTTCCATTATTATGGTTCAATACGTTGTTATTTTATTATTTGTTTTAACGTTGAATGTTTTTTCTGGTGCGAAATATTGTTCGGTAAATTAATAAAATAGCAAAGTAAGTAAAAAACAAGTCATCATTCTGATTTGTTGTGAATTGTCCTCTCATGTAGTGAGACAAAAACAGGAATGATAATGATACCCGTTCTCTCATTTTCTACACATAAACTTAACCTCAACACTATACTTCATATGTACTACACTAAACAAATTTTTTAAAGTATACAGGCAGGCAGGGAAGATAATGAGCTCCTACTCTTTCAAAAAGCCAAAAGGTCGTGTCAAAATAAACCAAAAATGATTTAAAATTGAAGTCGTTGGAAGACAATTGTGACGAACTTCAGTCGACCATTAAATCCAATAGTTTAAGTATTTTTCCTAAATAATTAAGAAGTTGGCTATTGAAACAGACTGATATTGAGCATATATTAAGAGTTCTCTAATAAATATCCAAGGCTAATATTATGTAATTTGAATTCTCTTAACTTACGCATTATTACAAATGTTTATCACTTTAGTAATATAAGATGCATTCAATAATGTTTGAAGTCGGATATTCTGGGATTAAGTAGTTTAATATTGTAATTTTAAGAACGGGTACCCAGACTCAGGCTCTGCCTTTCGGGAGACTTATATCTTTCTTAAGATAGTTCATTATTTTTTCCTTTGTTAGAAAATAGTATATTTGTGCCGTATATTGTAACTGTTTTTATGAGAAATAAATTGATTGATTATATGTACTAAAATTTTCTTTCAACCATTAATAAAGAGTAACTTTGAAGAAAGCATAAAAAATGAAAATAATTTTTTTCGTCTATTATCAAATGTATGTCAGTTGTAGGTAAGCTGAATCAACAATGGCTGACACCAAAACGAGAATGAACTTTCCAGAAATTCCATATTTAAGTTAGTGCCAACATATATCACGAGAGCAGTGTTTTGTAATCCTTCGTGATTTATGTCGGCACACTTTCTTGATTGTAATCTATTAACTCGCCCTGCAGCGGTGTCGGCCGGCGTTGGCGGTGGTTGTGGCAGGAGCTTCGTGGGGGG
>NNCF01125922.1:1829932-1882405 GCA_002313205.1 Laupala kohalensis
GACGCCCCGCTCCCGCACTCTCGCAATGCCTTTGCATTACGCGGGATCTAATAGCAAGCGAGAGCTCGTATGATTCATTGCGCCGGCACTGCGGTCGTCGCTACGCAGCCAAGCGCGCTCCAAGACGAGCACAAAGATCGGAAACTTCTTGCTACAGTTCGGCCAATCGCACTGAGCTTCGGTGAATAAATAGGTTGCGTCAAAAATGAAGCACTGCATGTTTTCAGTTGTGTTACGGTCTATATATCTCCGCTGTCTCCAAATAGGCGAGATGTCGGTGGATGTAGGAGGAGCGATGGATTTTCTTTAGAGCTAACAGTTTTCTTAATTATTGCATTGGTCACCGATTTATTTTTCTTCGAAACATGTTTTCAATATTTTGAATTCTTCTCAAATCTAACAGCAGAACGGTCGATTTCTTTTAACTACCGTTGTGTTGAATGTTTTAAGAAGTCTTACGGTTTGTAACATCCATTGAGGCGCTAATTTGTAGCCGCATTACAGAGGTTTTTAAACTACCGTGTTACAAATGGTTTTAACACTTGGAGTGTCCTACCTGAGAAAAATATGAATGACAAAATTCTCATACGCATATTCATATATTATTTACGGAAATTCATTCTCGTATCCATGGGCTTATATGTAACGCTTTACGAAACCACGTGTCAAATCTTTTGGATTATATCTCATTGCGCGGAATTATAATCATTAAGCGGAACGACGCTTTTTCTCTTACATATTTTTTGGAAATTTAAAAAGTGTAAAAGACCCAACCAAAGAAGTTCCACCATCAAGTAACAAAAATTCACGTGACTGGTAAACTTAGTTCACTTAAACTTAAAATTAATTTGGGGTATAGAATAAAACTATTCCAAAATACAGCGAAAATGTTAATACAAATACGAACTTGAAAATTACTTTTGCTATGAATTAAATTTCCTATAGAAATTTTAGTCTCAGAAAGCAAATTCCCGATAACTGAAAGAAAAAAATTGTAACTGAATAAAAGTTATTAATTCCTGTAAAATTTTCTGTGCACAAACGCCATCCAAATGTGGAGTTATCACGAGAATAGTCTGGCGATTCCACGAATTTTGCACAAATTTGAAACGAAAGGCTATATTTGCGAGCTGCTTCTTCATTTACTAAAATAATTTTGAATAAGCAATAAGTTGTTCAATGCAATACAGCATGAAAATTACACATAAGTATATGAACATAGCCTCGCACGTTTAGCAATCCCCGCGCGCTATGGTCACGATTGAGCAATTTCGTTAGTTTACAATTTACACTACATATAAATAGAAACCGTGTACGAACGCAATTTAAGTTTTTAGTTTCATTGTAGACACAGGATCGCATTTATTATTGTTAAATTTTCTGCCAATTGTATTGGAACGTATTTTACACGGTTTGAAGATGGTCAAATTTAGATATAATTGTTTAAAAAATATATATATTTACCAAATGTAATATTATTCATATTTGGTTCTCTTGATTTTTTACCTCTTGTAATGGCTGGGTGAGGTTCGGTCGGATTTATTTGGGCTTCTCCAGGGCTAAAACAAGCAAATATACAATTATAAATGAACAGATAAAAAGCTTAATACAGCGAATTCTTCGCAATTCACATGGAGGAGATGAAGTAGCATGAGACAGTATGTTAGGCAGTCATAGAATTGGCATTATTTCTGTGAAGAATCCACGTGTGTCCTACGTTTATTAACTTTTATTTCTAATTGAATGTGTATATGTTTTGATGTGACTTTTATTGATGACATTGAGTATACATTGTATACTGAATAAAACTACAATAAGAATTAAATGCAAGTAATTTTAATTAAACTTGCACAAGAGTATAAAAAATATGTGCGTACTACTACGTATTGAATACTGGTACTAATGACGAATAAAATCAATACGATTGATGTGTTTCAAACAAGTTCGATTCTCAGTGTTTTATATGACTTATATTCACTAAAATTGGTTCAGATAGTTTGTAATTCGGGTAATTGGATTTCTACAGTGTCTTATTTCTATAATATTATGTGCGTGGAGGATTGTATTTAATATTTCAGCTAGAGAAGTGAATTCTTCGGAGTTGAGAACCTGAAGCATTATGAACCTAGAGAAAAAAAACTCTTGGAGAGAAGGAAGCGACCCGAATGATTCTTCCCCGGAAAACGAAGTGAACGTCTTATGCTGAAGCCATTGCATTTTGCTTCGGTCGAGCTGAAGCGTTGCGGCTGATTTCACGCGTCTCGAGCGGGTGACACAGCGGCCTCTCTCATGGCACTGTCCACAAGGGATTATCAGGGACGCGGAAACTTCGCGGCATTCCACGAAGCCAGCCCTTCCAAGTCCCTTTCCCTCTTCAAGCAAGATCCAGGCGCCTCTGCACATATACTACAACCTGCTTCTAACCAATACTGTCATCCTTTTGCATCTCTCCTCACATTATTCCGCTTCCCAGACCACCCTTACCTTTTCTCTTTCATCTCCTGGTGCGTCGCAAACTCCCCTCACTCCCTCCTACTCCACCCATCAACGACGGCCCATGTTCCTTGCAATAGGTCCCACTTCCCAATCCTTTTTACAAACGTCTAACCCATACAACAACAATTTGCGTCGTGGCCCTGATACCTGTGTGTCTTTCCGGACCACTCGTACGGTTTCCCTTTTTCACCATAGACCCATTTTCCTAGCAGTCGCTCCTTCCCTGTGTGTCTCTAACATATTTCACCCACTGCCATTGACTCTGTTCTTCCTTTCACCAAAAATACCGCTGCTCCAACCACCAACTCCATCATCCTCGCCATCGATTTCCCTCCCACATCTTTATGCATTAACATCTGAACAATGAAAATCCATTACCTCTTCCTTCACTTTAGTTCCGTCGTCACCTCCTCCATCAAATTCATACTACAACCTTGATCTTTAACCAACATCCCTATCTGCTCCATGTCAATCACAACCCCTTATCCTTGTCCACCACGACTATTTCAACAATATTAACTTATCCTCCATTTTTTTCACTACTGCCACTGCATCTGCCTCCAGTCAACCTCTCCTTACGTGTAGCCGGAGGGCCTGGCTTGTGTTCTTCAGTGTCTCACCGTCTGTAAATCCTCCACAATATCCCTTCTCAACCCCAAGACCTCGCTCTCGGAGCCGACGCGTCTCCGGAGTGTTTGACAGGCTCTGGAGCATGCGGGTGCCGGCGCCCTTTATTCGGACAACAAAGTGAGCTGGAATTAGCGTGGCCGCGCCCCCGCTGCTCCCGGCCTCTCTTCTCCGTGAGCGTGCGGGCTGCGACGTCGGTCTCCCCAAGCGCTCTCCAGTTGGCCCGGATGCAAGAATAATTAAATGCGGAAAGCTCTGAAACTACTTTATTACATTAGAGTGGCGTTAATAGTTCGAGGCTTAACGTTAACTATTCGGAAGCGGCTGGCGCGTATTTTTTCCTCCGGACATGAAGCTAGGGTGACCTTCCCTCCGAGAGCTGGACATGAATATCGATTACTCGATGTAAATGGACCCTTGATGTTTTGCTCGGGAGACAATGTTGTTTGCTAGCTTTTTTCTTCGCAACCAGCATCTATTTCTTGTAGTGGCACTCCACGTTCTTCCCATTTGAGTAGAAACTTGATAATACAGTGAAACTTAAAGAAAAGGAAGATTATCTCATTCTGTTATCATAAATATTCCGAACCACAGTCTTCTATAACACAAGTATTTAGGGACCTTAAGTATTCCTATCCGTCTCATATCCACTTTGCTGTATCAGCTTACGTTTCACCTCAGAAGAATGCGATCATTGTATACATGTCATTTAATCATTTCCGTTAAACGAAATTAGTGCTGCCTTTATTGCAACATTTTCTACATTATTCTTATGTATACCATTTTTCTTAGAACCTTCTTCCCGACTATACATTTATTCATCTCTTCCTCTTCTAATGAGAATTATGGAAGTGGCTTCCTTACATTAAAGAAAATAATATTATTTTATGATGTTTGTTGTACTAATAATGTATATTAAATCAGTTGTGATAATACATCACATTTATTACCTGTCTAGTAAAAGAGCTTATATTTAATTTTAAAATATTCCAGTACTTTTATATTTCGCAGATGTAAAATAACATAGGTAAGGAATAATATATTTGCTTATATATTCATAAGGTATTGGTTTTGAAAGGGAAAACTATACTGTAATAGTAAAACGTTTCAACATCTTCAATGTCGATATAGATGTTTTTCTGCGTTTTATCTACGGTTGTAATTCTGTTTTCTCAATACCAACAAAAACCCTCGCACACTTTAGCGCACACCATCTACTTCTTCACTTCTTTTGCAATACTTCCTGACCGTGATGTCCCATTCCTCCCTCTCCTTAGTGTGCAAGTCCTTGCATGTGAAGTAATTTTGTTATTATTATAACCACTTTCCCTTCTAAGTTTTCCACTTAACATCAGAACTATGAGCCCTGCTGCACTTTTCTCGATCTTCCACGTTAGCTATTTTCGCTCCGCTTTCACATCTCATTCTATCTCTCCACCTTCGTCTTAATAGGCCAATGGTTTAAAGGTGAAAAATATATCGTCGCGATTTCTCATATATTCGTTCTTCCTTTTTATTCTGTCTTCGTAAAGTATCGTTTCATTGACTTCGATGCATCCTGATTGATTCAAGTGAAATAAGGATATAATGGAGAGGAAGAATATGTCATAAAAGTCTGTTCATCCCATTTTCTCACTTCTGAATATTTACTCTTTTGGTGATATGTGGCTGTCAAACGCCTTCATATTGCACAGCGTTTGCTGTGAAACAGGGACGTAACAAAATTGCCTCCGCATGTTGGGGACCATGACGGGGTAAAGCTGGTGGGGAAGAGAAGTTCGCGTCCTTGAGAAGAAACACCCGGGGAGGCTATCATTAAACCAATTCAGGGGATATATGGAATCGGAAAGCTCATAACAGTCATAGGTATCTTTCTAATTTGAAGGATACTTTAAGTTATTTGATAGTTCTTCGTATTGTGATTATATTATTATTATTATTATTGTTGTTGTTGTTGTTATTGTTATTGGGGCTTTAGGTGGTCACCAAAAACTAGGTCATTAGAGTCCTCAGATATTTTGAGAAATAATAGATGGTGTATGATTACGTCAATAGAACTTGAATATTTATTTCCACAAAATGAACCAAATTTTCATTGTGGGATCAGATGTACTGTACATGTGGGTCGGAAACACTTTTACTGATGGGTTGTATGTTTTTATCGTCTCATGGCCCGCACTATTTACCGGTAAACCGATAAACTGGTTTACTGCTAATTAAATTCCCGAACTTGAATCCCCGGACTACTGTAGATTCCGAACGAGTGCCGAAGTGGGTTGTTATTTTGGGGGGTATGCGAGTACGAGTGTGTCGAGTGCTGAAGGATCAGCGCGCTTCCCACTCGTGTATAGTTAATGGCCACCGACTCACCAGCGCTTCCGCGAGTTTTTGCATGAACGCATTTTGTACACGTTTAGGAGAAAGCCAGGCTAGTACTCCGACTTCCTGAAGGACCTCTACCAGACTACCCACGTTGCTCTTCCATGAGTTATTCGTTCTCGACTCTTTGATCATGATTTTTTACGATTTACAAGCTATTACGAAGTATTTGACCCCAAACATCCGAATAAATTAAAATAATTTGTCCAATTTGTTCTTATTATTCTCTTCTGTTGTACTGCCAAATTAAATGGTTGAAACATCACAAGTTACTTATTGTTTGTATTGTTTGGAAATTCGTACATAGACAGGAAAGAACATTTCCAGACAATGTGATTGTCACCTAAATTTGTAGTTTCCGGTCTTTCATGCAAGACATCAGTTATTTGGTGTCCCAAATGTATTGGAAGTATTATTAAGAATTTCTAAACCAAAAACAGAAAACAATTTGTCCACATATTCGAACCATACACATCAATTATTGCACTCCACATATCTTAATACTATATCGCTTACTTTTCACATCAATTCATACATGCATTTCAGTAATGGAGACTTATATGTGATAGATAGGAGCTAGAATCCTATTCTGTAGAAAAAAACTAATAAAAGTACTCAAACATAAAATTTCGTACACTTATTCACAATGGGTATTGTAATCGAGGACACTTTTGCTGCCGCAACTGATTTCGTCTTTGTTCGCATAGGTCATTCAAAGGGAAAAAAATTGAACTCGTACTGAAATCTGTTTTAGCAAGGTCATTGATTATATCATTACAAATGACATTTAAGAAAACTTTCTTGGTAGGAGTCATGCCCTAGAGGAGTATTTGAGAACTTAGCACCCAATATTTACGGTAATAGACTAAACCACTGTATCTGGAGAAGATAACATTCCACAGTGAAAAGTTTCAGAATTTACCAATGTAAAATTTATTACTCTCGTTCTCAATTTTCCCCCCGATTTCAATGGAACACTCAATCGAAACAACACCATGACTTGAGGTATAACAAATTCGCAATGGGTTTCAAATGCTGAACTGCGATAAGCACACCAGCCCCTTCTGAGAAATGTTCGGAAGGAAAAAAAGTTGGAATATCTTCTCCAAATAGAACCGGTATGATATATATCATTTTCTATAAATTGGGGGTTTAGGGCTCGCCAACGTCCACGTCGATGGAGCCCTGGTGTGAAATACGTGCATTGTCTGCACACCTTAGTTATCTCCATTATAATGGTTATGCTACCTCGCGGATACCTTTTTCTTTTAAACTTGTTGAGAAGTTTTCATAGAAATTACTCTTCCTCTGGTTCTTTCTGTAATAATTCTAAATTTGAATTATAATTATTTCGTTATTGTTGTTTGTATGCGGTTGATCATTATTCATTGAGTGTATGCTATATTTTATCACAGATGAACATAGTTTGATTCACTCATTGGTCGATGGAGATACGTATGGGATTGTCGAGTGACTTCTAACAGAGTTCGCACGAATCAAGATAGAACTCCGTATTTTTTCTTAGATGATATGGCTGAAGATAGTTTTTGACTCAAAGGATAAAACATTTTAAATTAGTGTTACAGAAAAGCAATGCCTTAGTTATGGTAGTGAATTTTAATTAATGCCGTGTATAGGTATATTGTTTACTTCATTTTAAGAAGGTATCAATTTGTACATAACACGATTTGGGGAAGGATGAGGAGACTACATAGTAATCTTGCCTTAGTTCTCTGCAACATGCTTATCGAAATGTTCAAATTTTACATTTATGGTGTGGCAAATGGATGCATAATTAAACCTTAGTCCTTCTCCATGTTCATGATTTATATGGCGCAAGAGCTCTTTCGAACTGGTTTAGTCATCTGGCTTTGAATACAAAATACGCGGAATATGAAATATACAAAGAGAACAAAATAGGTTCCGAGACATATTTAAGTGTAAATAATAAATTGTCATAGTATAAAATTATAAGAAAACTTTCATTTTAAGGTTAGATAACAGAAGTGTTGAAGAGGATAAAATCAAAAATAATTTTGGCGCAGAAATAACAATAATAATATTTAAATAATATTATATAAATATTTAAATATGTAAGCGGACTCAGGGTAAGGGAAGTGTGAATGAATATTCCACGCATTTCCCGAGTTCCTTTTTTTTACCTTGCGCCATTCCCTCCCCTCCCCTTCTCCCACCCACCTTCAGCATCACAACCCCTCGCTGCCTAGTGCGAGGATATGTCGCCAGAGTGTGCGCGCGTCTGCGTCGTGCGAAGCGCAATGGCGGCTGCGAGCTGCGTCAAAGACGCGCGCTCCTCGCGGCATTCGGGCGAATCTGAGACTCGTCGCAATCGACCTGCCCCACCCTCCATCTCCCTCGCACTATACTTTCCCCTCCATCACGCAGAATTGAGGATCGCATTAAGTAAGCTCGCCATCCGTAAAAAAGTATAATTTGTTTTGTAACATATGTGATGAGTCACCGAAGTATTCTTTCTCAAATCCTCCTTTAATAAAGATAGGTCAACGTATAATCTACGTGTCAAATCCAATTACCATGTGGCTTTGAAACGAGGGAAAGCAAGAAAGGGAAATCGGTATCATGAGTATCGAAGTTATATGCAGAAAGCAAAGAGTTTTGATATACTCAAGTGCACGAATGATTTTCTAAGTCACTCGGACGACTTGTACTCATGATATTATCAATACAAAGAAAGCTTTACGTGAACGTCTTATTTTTGAGAAATCTTCCACCCCATCTCAGTCACCTCTCATTAAATTAGTTTCAACAATTATTAGCGTTATCTGAAGTAAATTAATTTGTAAGATACAGAACTCCGTGAGCTGCGACTCTCCTTTCGACTCGCTATGTATTATTCGTTACATTTGTCAGTACGATATTCTGTGTGATTGTTAACAGGGTCAATGCTGGATAAATAGCACTTACATGAACAGTATTATTAATACTGTTTAAATAGTATAAATAGCTGTATAAATAGCAAATTTCTGTATAAATAGCAAACATTGGTAATGACAGAATTGATTTGAAGTGCAATAACTACTAGAACTCCGTATTTTAGATATTCATGTATATTCATTATCATGCATATTATTTTATCTTCGATGTTTGTTGAATTTTGTTTAGTAAATAAAGCTTAAAAGTTGAAATACACTCTGAGCAAAGAGGGGAGGTAAATATGTAAGGTTTAATGAAAAACAAAGTTATTGTCAACCGAAAAATATTTATTTGCCAAAACCGGCTTTCGACAGCTTATGCTGTCATTTTCAGTGGCCTACAATCAAGATACAGGAAATATGTTTTGCTATTGGTAAAATGGTCTTAATCATAATTGTATACAGTAATAATTACAAAAATATGTATTAAAATAGAGAGTACTAGTATGTTGTAGTTAATAATAATCAGATAATTTAATACTAATGGGTTTCAGATATTTAAAAGATTAAATAAATAGTTCAATGATAAATATTTGTTTGCAAAATTATTACATGAAAAATTGAAATTAGTGAATATTTTTTAGCAATAAGATAAAGGTTTGTAAACTGAGCGTCTTACCTTCTCTGCCCTGGAGGGGTGCGTGTTGAATGTGAGGATCTGGTCGCCTCTGTGTCTTAAGAAGGCGTGACGGGACAAGGGTGTGAGTGGGAAGGGCGTGACGGTACAAGGGATCTTATTTTATTAGACCACATCTAATTATCTAATTTTAATTTAAATATGCAAGGTCTAAAACGGAAACGATGGAAGCATTACAGTTCGGAACAACTAAAACAGCGTATAAAAAGACTAATATTCACAGAATCTATAATGAAATTAGTATATAAAAATGTATTTTAAAAACTAAACTCCAAAAATATAAGGACGTAATCGTTATTTTGTACCTCTTCGTTTATGAAAATGTTATTTCCCTGACAGAGTGTAAATGAGCATAGAAAATAGAGTGAGAAATCTAACTCAATTAAATATACTATTTCACTATTGTTACTAAAACCTTTACAGTTGAAAATGCACGATTAATACTTAAACAAAAAGGTACTGGAATGAATGATATTGATATTTGCAGTTGCTTATTAACTGAATATTCTTTAATTCAAAAAAAATTCGTCAGAAAAATGGGGGAATCTTTGGCAGGCCAAAACTTCTTAGTCAGGTCACTCACTAGTGTATTTGTGGTACTTAACTGGTAGAATATTCTTTTGATAATTTCTTTGATGTATGTATATGTATTATATCCTGTAACATGTCCCCAAAGTATCGTTTCTTTTATAATTACACGCGTCCTTCCTTGTAATTTTTAATCCCACAGTCAATGTTAGTAACCATGTGTTATTAAGTGTTCATCCACACCTCGTCGTGTACTCAGGAACGTTCTGCGGATGGGGAAGGGGGCGGTTGCTGATATTGCAACTCCTTATCTGTGTATCTCGACGTCAGCATCCACCCGAAGCCCACGTGTTAACCCATCCCGTCTCTTCCCTTTCTATCCTCACACAATGCACATCCCTTTGTATACTCTTTCTTCTCTCCCTTCTGCGTGAACGTCGATTCTAATCCACAGTGTGACCTTTAGCTCTCCTCTTAGCCCCATACCTTTCCTTTGCAGAGGAAATCATAAAGTGTTTCCAGTTTTTGTTGCTATGTGCCTCGTTCCTTTTCTCTCATTTGTTGCGAACGGCAGTATTTCTGTCTCTCCCGTGAGTCTTTATTTTATATTTCAAAAGATGAGAAAATCCAGCTCCCTCGCTTCTCGTCTTATTGTATTTCAACTGTGCGTTGAAACCTCCATTTTTATCCAGCCCCTTTTCCTGAGTTTCTTCTTCTTCTTTTCCATTGGTAAGTTTTATTTCTGCCTTTTTTAAACCTTTGTCTGTGGTTTTTGGCGAACTTTCCTTTTTGGTGAGGTATATGTTGTTAGTATTTCTACCCACCTTATTTCTTTCCTTTCCTCAGTCTTTCTTCCTTCTCGCTTATTATTGCTTCTCGCTTCGTTGCTTCTCTTCTCTCTTGTTGCTGATTTATTTTTCGTGTTATATTAATACTTGTTATAAAGTACTGTTATTGAATTATTTCTCCTGGGATTACCGTACTGATGCTTTTAACATGTTTACAGATAAATTGTTAATATACAATTACTTTTGGTAATGTGCAGAAGACAAAATTTGTATTTTATTATATTTTTTCTGTAGATTCATTTGACGTACTTTTTAATATTCTTTGTCTCTTGTCTGCTAAAATATTAAGAATCAGTTTCAACGAATCCGCAATTTCTGATTAGACTGGTGTGCTTTATACTCATATATTTCTGACGGCAATATAATTTTTGTGAAATATACATTATATCAATATTGAGTAAAAGATTTTGTAAAGTACTGGAATGCAAGAAAAATCATTCTTATAAAAAAATAAAATTATTATTCGCATTAAAATAATAATGTGCGTTTGTTTCATCATACATCTTAAAAATACAAATTCACCAAACTTACACTTAACAAAGTCAAATGATACTTTGACATGTTTTCTATATTTTTTACACTGCTTCTACATCACAGAAAAACTACAGTGACACTTCAATTTTACGATTTTCAGCATATCTATGCATATTGTTAGAAACAAGACAAGGAATTTTGACATGTGGATTGGTTGATTGATGTACCTGTATTCCTGCATTCATTATTGTTGTTTTGGTTTTTGGTTTTCCCGCATAAAAGTCTCGTCTTTCGTGTAGATGAATTTCACTCGTGAACATACAGACGAGAGAATGATTTTGATTTTATGCGACTACCTTCGGAGATTAACCTAGTCCTCCAAAACCCCTTCTTCAGACACAGCCACAAATGCACGTATCTATCGCTTTTGTCTCCCGATCATTCACGTGTCCTATTCATTCAAGAATGGCCTTCTTTTATCATCGCTATCCTCCGCATCGCTTGTTCATTTTGCAAAAGCGTATTGCCACTACCTATTCCGCTTGTCGTATCCCAAAGTATCATCCCCTATCTCGTGCTTCTGCCGCTGTTTCTCATTCTCCTCTCCCCCACGTTGCCTGGAAACGGTCGCAGATCGATTGTAGCAGACGTCGCCAGCGCATTGTTCCTGTCGCAGCGAGGCTGATCGCCTGTCTGCTCATTCCCTCACCCCGCGACGCCACCGAGGCGGCGGCCTGTTGCACCCCCTCCTACTCTTTTCCCTCACGCGTCTCCCATGTGACTCACTCCCAGATAAAGAAGGGCAAGAATCCGGCGTCTCGCCTCACGCCCCCACCCCCGACCGACGCGGCGCGGTCTTCGCGACTCGCGAGCTATTTCACCCGATTAGGGGCTGCATTTATTTGATGATGTCGCGGCGCGGGAAAGCGGGAGGATGGTGGGCGCGAGACAAATTTTCTTTCACTGGCGACAACACACGGTCGGAGAGCGTTCGGCGTGGAGGAGGAGAGCGAGCCAGTAAATCAGACGGGGCCATGTGGCGAGAAAATTACAAATATTTAATTAATTTATTTGCGCGCGGTGACTTCAGCTTGTGTGAAGAGGGAAAGTGAGGGGGAGGAAAAGGCTAGCGCGGTGCGGCCCTACAAAAATAAAACGCGCCAGCCATTGTCCCCAGAAGTGATTAATACTGGGCGCGAGGATCAATGCGGTGCTGGAAATTGAATGAAGTTAGTAATTAACTCCTTACAACAGCATCAGGTGGCGTCCAGCACCATCCATCCCCTTCTCGTCTCTGTGTTGTTCGATGTCCTTTTGTTTGACGCGTCGCGGTACTCGCTCGATCTGCTATCGTCCACTGCGTATCCACCTACATTGCGTTAGTCTTATGACCCACCTGATACATTTAAGCTTCCCATTCTTCTGTCCGTTTATCCGATTTGCGTCTCCTACTTTGTCATTTTACTCATCAGCCACCTAAATTGTTTCGCACGTTTACCATCTCTTTCACGTCATTTATTTTTACCGCAAATTCAGTTCCAAATGTAACCTATAATGAAATACGTTGCCATTTTCACGAGGTTACGGTGATAAAGAAAATAAATCATTATTTCACTATCGTAAAGGCTATTCACAATTGTTGATAAATTCTGTCATCGGTTAGTGCCGCAAGTTTAATACTGGGTTGTTAGTTGAGTTTAGTTCACACGTAAGCGAATGAAATTTTTGATGAATTTGTAATATGAAATTTTTGATGAATTTGTAATATGAAATTTTTAAGGAACTGTTTAAAATGTGGATATGCATATTTGCATATCTAATTTGCATATTTTATTTTACGATTGACTCAATGTACAATTTTAATTCAGCTTCGTGACTTTTTAAACTACTCTGCTTGATTGTTATAAATAAAATACCTAACTGATATTCTCGAACAAATAATATTGTTGGATTTCTTCATTTGAAAATTCGAAACTAAAGTATATACTGAAAACGTGAACTGAAAACTCGCTACACCGTTAATTAAATCTCTATATAAAATTTTATATTTCAATTTCCATGCAACACTTTATACATTACTTCGTAATATTTATAGAAAGTGACTCGTATCACACATATTGAAAATCATCTTTCGAAAAAAAATTCCCAATAAAATATTTTGTAATACGGCAAGAATTATTCATAAACAAGTTACAAACATAACAACGATAAACGACCCCAATCGCTTCTCCAGTTCATTTCAAACATTTCTAGATCAGATTGTCAACAGTGAATTCCTCTGAAGGTATACAGAGCTACGCGGGATACAGCAATCACCTTACTCAAGTATTTACTATTGAAGGCAAACTAAGGCCAATTAAAATCCCTTAAAAATTTTCTAGAAAGTTTAACGACATAAATTTGTCCATATTTACAAATTATTTGCGTGAGGAAACTTGGAAAGATGTTTAGAATTGCCAAAACACCGACGATAAATTCAATGCAATTATTTCAACATTTCTAAAACATTAAAACTTTAGCTTTCCCATAAAACTCGCGTTAATTCACTTAAAGAAATATAGTAGATGGATTACCCAAGGGATAAGAATTTCTTCCAAAAACAAACGCCGTTTATATTTTCTTCAGAACTCTATAACTAATCACCCACATTCCACGATTATTTCCGTAAATAGAAGACTAATCTCCGAAAACTAGTCTATGCAACTTAAGTCAAAAATGACAGTCAGATACTAAAATCGAATAACTGGATGAAAGCCATGTGGAATATTGTTAAAAATTACGTACCCTCTTCTGAAAATCGCGAAGAAAACATTTCCCTAATAAACGATGGCAAAATAGAATCAAATTCACAGGAAATCGAAAATTTGTTTAATTCTTATTTTTCAGAAGTAGGTAAGATAACGAACTCAATATCTCGAAACCAATGTCCTCCAAATATATCCACCCAGTGGCTAATTCTATGTTCACTTCCGAAACCGACCCCAGTGAAATCATGAGAATCACACCATTGCTGTAGTACTAAAAAACTGATTATTTCAAAACTATTTTCCTGCATGCTTGTGTTGTCTTATTATTCATATACATTTAGTTTTATGTGTAAACCTTGGAACGGTTGTGTACGTAAATTCTGTATCCCCATCCTGGCCCGGGTTTTTCTCCGTTTTTTCTTGGGGGGGGAGACGGATTTTTTATGCAGACTCGCTAGACTCTTGTCTAGGTGCGGTATCTATTAAAATAATAAATTTCGAATTTAGTGTTATTTAATAGTTACGATTTATAAACTATAGTTACGATACATATACTCTGCCTTAGGGCCCTTGATCGGAATTGTTGGGATGGTCCCATGCTTGCTTCCGGAGAATAAATTGGTTTTTGTCCTCCACGAGGTCATACGCTGCTTCTACTGCTGTTTTTGATACATAGATTTATTGTTATTATTATTATTATTATTCATAATTTATTGCTAAAAAGTCATTAAAAAGTTAATTTCAAAATTATTATTTTATTAATATTTAAATTCGGTGGTTTATGTGAATAATAATGAAGTGATTTTGTATAGTTTTGACCGCCCTTCAAATATAGTGTCTGCTCCTTTGTGTACTAGTGTCAGCCGTGCAAATAAGTATGATCCGTTTCAACACTGATAACAAAATCAATACAGAACTTCAATAACACTTCCTGTAGAAGGCAAGTTTCCTAACCATGACACATGCCTATGAGATAAAATTCTGTTTCTAAGTATGTTAATTTATTTCCGCAAGGTTTTTAGACTACTTTGTACCTAATTGAAATCCTATTTTTACGTTTTTATTGACTTATATTAAATTCGTAAATGGAGTGACTTCGTTTCTCCCTAGTTTTGCATAACATAACATTTGCGATTGAGAGGCGATTATTGTGTTCGAATGTCAATATAATTTCTGAATTAGATTATTCATGTAATTCTTTAAACGTGAGAATTCGTTTAGTTCTTTCTTTGATGTCTAGTACTTTTTCAATGAGCAAGAACCATATCTCCAAATTGGGCGACTAACATATTTGCCATTAAGAAAGCTGAAAATACGCAGTATATGGGGCAAGTCAGCAATTATAAAAGAACACAATTATTCAATAAAATGATAAACATATCATGAGGAGGAGATTTACATAACAGGAGACTGGAATGCGAGGTCTTACCTCTGTGGGGATCGTTTGCATAACAGATCTGGCAAAGAACTAGAAAAGTTCATATCTGAAAAAGACTGAACCATAGGTAACGTATATGGACAGCCAACTTTCGAGATGATAAATTGATGATCCATAATAGATGCAAACACGGACACAGAAGACCAGTGCGACAATGTGGTAGATACGCGAAGAAATTCTGAGCGGTCATAAAACAATAACTTCCTTTATTTAAGATTATACGGAAGCTACCGCACTGAGTGTAGCAGTAATTATATAAAAGGAGACTGAGAACGACTACCAAAAGAAAAGAAGACAATAATACTTCACCCGATGCAGAAGGACAATAAGGACATAGACGATAGGGTAGATAGGATACAACATGACATTTTGCGTGTAGTGGAACCAAACTGTGGAAAGAAAACGAACGATTTCCGTTATGGACAAACGTGGTGCGATACAGATATACAACAAGCAAAGAGAAGACGCGACAAATTAAAACGGCAATATCAACGTGGACAACCAGGAACAGAAAGGTATGTGACGAACAAGGTACACTACAGAGAGTTCCTAAAAAGCTTCAACAAGTTGATGGCCGAAAGAAGAAAGAGGACTGGAATAAATTCGTGTCTGATAGCATGGCAACTAACGTGTACGTAATGAGCCGGGAAAAGATAAAAAGTGGAACAATCTGAGAAAACGTGAGAACAGAGAGATAATTAACCAGAAGATGGAGGGATACTGGAGAGAGAATGATAACAGATATACTCAAAGGAACAACAGAATATAAGTAGCAAGAAATAAAACAAGACGAACAACATACAATGGTGAAGTTACAAGATATAGTTCGCGGATTAAGGTCCAAAAAGAACCCAAGCTATGATAAGATGACGAATGAGATGATACGGAAGTTTTTCGGTACGTGTAGAACAGAGATGCTCGACATATATCAACGGTGCTATGCTTATTGCTATTTTCCAAGATGTTGGAAAATAAGAGAGCTAAAATGGTTCAAAAAACAGGAAACAGGGACCCCCTAAAGAACTTGCATAGCAATCGTGCTTTTCCAAGGATTGGGTAAGGAACTTGATAAAATAATGGCAGTTTACCTCCTGAAGGCATTGAAAGGAAAATTATGCACGACAGAATTTGGTTTTATGTCGGGGAAAAATGCAAAAGGTGCAATAAACGTACTATTATGAGTGATGAGAGGACGTATAAAACGGTATGTGTTGCTAGTTAGCATAGATTTTACGGGAGTATTTGATAGCATCCAGTGGAGAATAATAGTAGCAGAACTAAAATGGAAAGAGGTGACACAACACCTTCAACAACTTGTTGCTTCTTATTTGGAAGAGGCATGAACTGTTAAACACTCTGGCCCAATCCTATGGAATGTGGAGATTAATGTTCTGCTGGAAAAAATGACAGCGGAGGGGATTGATGTTCTAGCATACCCCGATGACTTTGCCATTCTGGTTGAGGGTAATAGTCAGACAGAGTTTGAGAAAGAAAGTGTACAAGTACTGAAACTCTTGGAAGAGGTATGTATAACAATATTCCAAACAAAATCAGGGGGATAGTCTTTGGAATAGACCATCGCGCTAAGAGTTGCGGAGAGCCAATCATACGTTCACACAATAGCGCCTTCAATTATGAAGAGCAGTAAAGTATCTGGGAGTAATTATAGATGAGAAGTTAACTTTCACAGAACATGTGGAATACCCGGAGAAAAAGATAAAGAGAATAATGTATGGATTAATGAGAGTAGGTGTAAATAAATATTCCATTGGCGTAAATCAACTGTTGCAGTTATATAATGGAGCATTTCTACTGCAAATAACACATTGCGGAACATGTTGGTATGACAGGACGAAACTGTCACATATGAATAGACGACTAAATAGCTTACAACGGATGTGCCTCATTAATTGGTGCGGTGTATACAGGAGTGTATCCACAAAGGCAATGCTAGTACTTCTCGGACTATTACCAATAGACCTCGAAATTGACAAGAATTACTTGAGGTGTTACTCACGCACAGTAGGGACGATGCAGATAGGATCAGAGAATAAAAAGTGGAGAAAAGGGATGGAAAGGAAAGATAGGGCTAAAGTTAGCAGAATGTTGGAATATACGGGGAGAGTAGAACCAGAATAACGATGAACATATAGATTTATAACAGATATAACATACAGTTACAAGAGTCGAAAGTGGTTTAGACCAACTCCGCAAATGATGGAAATCTTGACACAACAAGGAGACTTCAAAATATATTGGTATGAGCGACATGTGACAGAAGACAAAGTCTACATTTGCGGCACAGAAGATGAAACGGTGGACCACGTACTACTCTACTGCCCAATCAACGGAGAAGAACGAGCGCTGTGGATGCGAAAGTTACTGCAGCATCAGATATATACAGACAAGGATTGGACGGAATACATAAGAGCGAAGGATGTTTATGAGAGTTTTGAAGAATTCCTAAAACAAGCTATGCAATAGATAGATCGTTCATCACCTCCCTATGGTGGGGACAGAACGGCAGTACCATAACAGTACTAACGGCGAAGTAGGAATAGCCAAACAGGCAATAATAATAAGTAGGATGACACGTGGCAAGATTGTAAAACTCTCAACGGAGGGAAAAGAAGTATGTAGAGAATGCAAGACTAGTGACACCTAAACCCAGGCAGTGGTCAACAGACTGAGAACAGTGTAGAAAATTGTTAAAAAGGGGAAAAAGTACCTCTTCAAAATAATGTCATGAAAGATTTGCAACAGAAAATGCAAAAGATATATTTTGTATTTATGTTCTCACACAAGAGCAATATTTACCGTTCTAATTGCAATCAAGGGTTAATTACGATCATGGATTTGAATCAGAATTAAATATAAACCGACGGCAGTTATCAAATGAAGAATGCCACAGAAATGAACTGTACTTTTTTCGCCACATTTCTTTAATCAAGCTGTAAAAAACATGGACTTTTAAATAGTTAATTTTGTTTATTATTTTATATCGAAGAAGATGTATCAGATCAGATACCATAAGTAACACAAATGGAAAAAATAATGGAAGATTCTTCTGTTAACTATGTCAGAATTTAATTTCCATTGCGATTCTTGACACTGTGTAATATTGTTCAGAGAGGAAATGCTTCGAACTGACACAACTGAAAGTATTTGAATGCTATACTAGTTCCGAGAACTTCTATTAGTCCCGATTGGTAGTTCCGTAATTGAGTGATATGTGTGGGTTATTGGTTGAAAGTGAATACATGAACCGAGTGTATTATTGTCACGCAAGGAACATATTTATATAAGGAGTTCTGCAATTAAACACCTACACAATTTCAAAATAGCCCATTTTCAAGTCTACCCACTGTTATAAGAATACTCTGAGAATCCCTCCATGTCTTTCTACAAGTTAAAATAAAGTTTTTTAGTGAAATTACTTGAAACGTGGCCCTGGGAAACATTTTGGAGGGTCTTCTTCTTTCTTGTTTACATTTTTTCTTTAAAGACATAAGGGTGCATGTTTTACCCCATTAATTGTTTTGTATTTTGAAATATGAAGAAAAACAGTGAAAGAATGAAGTTTTCAACAGTGATAATGTTCTAAAATTTATAAGATATTAATAGAATCCGAAATGAAAGCGTTTATAAGGAACATAAAATCGGTATACGAATTTTTACTGACGCCGCTACTTTGAACCATTTTTTAACAAGATGTTTTGGTAAAAATAGAGTGGTTGATTGATAAATTACCGTATGACATTCTAACAAAAATAAGTTTTGTGAGTGTATCCAATTGGATTAAGTGTTTCATCTACGACAATGAAACCATGAAATCAAGCCATCTCCTGCCAATTTATTTGTGAAACACAATTTTGCTAGTTTATTTGCTAAAACCCCCTTTTTATTCGGTTTTCGTGCTCCAACACTTTCCGAAAATATTCTTGCGGAAAAACAGGAGATAGTACTCTCCAGACCTGTAACTAAAATTTTTAGAGTCGACGTCTATATTATTTCAACTTGCGAACCGTTAAAAATATTTCAAATTCAAATTTGCCCACTTTGGGAAAATAGAATGGGACCTACCTCGCAGGTTTCCTGTTTTCTATGTTTCCCAAGCACTTATCGTTTTATACCTTGACGACATATTGGAGATAAGGAAATGTTGTAGCGATTGGGATGGAAAGTTAAGGAGGCATGCAGCTATCTGGGCCCCGCGATCAAGGGATCTAGGTACTTAATTTTATTTATCGTTGCCACAGAAGAAACTATTCGGATGGGGAGTGTATAGAAACAAGAGAATGGTGGTAATTAGAAAATATATTGCAAATATAAATATATTTTTATAGTTCTAAGAAACGCAATTCCAAAGACAAATTGGAAATATCGTCTGACTCAGTATAAAATACCTCCTGTTCATGCATCGGACGACAGACCATGAAACCTCAACGAAAGGAACGTTCAAATGTTGATTTAGAGAAATGCATTTAACTAAAGACGTCGAATATGACTTTGACGAATCTGCTCCCAGGGCATCTGCTTCCAAATTAGCAGAAATAAAGCAATGGCAGTTACTCTTTCAACATGGAAAAAAATGTTTGAAATGTTACCGGAAGGAAAGGAAATTGTAAAATATGACCGCCGCTTACGAACTCGACCCAACCAAAATGGTCGGGACTGACCATGGGACTCGTTTCGATCTTACATGTCAAGTAGTTGTGAAGTAATTTGAAGGAAAGAGGAATGATAAATTAAAAGGCGTTTCTATGTTGCTCATTGTTTCATTGTTAGAAAGCTTTTTCGGCTGCATAGCAGCCATCGTCAGTAACGTACACTGAAAAATATTTATGTACATGAAATGACAATAATAAAAACATAACAAGAAAGTATACAATAATTGAGTAAAACAGTATCGAAAGAAGTGTAATTTTTGTGCAATGCAGCCGTTCCTAACGCTCCACAATTACTAAGGAACGAGGAAATTAGATGGAAGAAAAAAATTCTTTCTGGAGGGATTGGAGGTGAGTGAAATGGAAAATTTCTACCGGAATTATCTGGAGGGTAAATGGTTTCGGAAGATACATTTCAATACATGAGATTCGAGTATGGTGTATGTTTGAGAATAGAACAGAGGAGAGTAGAATTTGATCAAATAATATGGCTGTATTTTGAGAATTAGGGAAACATAAGAAAACGGAGAGGGATGGAAGTTAAGGGTGAGTCTGTTATGGAGACAACGGGGTAACTACGTGACGTAGGAGTTCTAGACTTTTGCGGCAGGCAGTGTGCAACGCGAAGGCGAGGATGAAGGCTGTAGTGAGGTGGGTATGCGCGCGGGGAGTGGACGGAAAGAGGGTGGTGGTGGATGAGAGAGAGGCCCGGGTTCAAGTTCGTGACTATGAATATTCATGAAGTTCCTATGCAAGCATCGCTGTGTTTATAATATATAGCCGTGGGAGAGGGAATGAAATTTAATGTTTAATATTTGTATAAGCGAGGCATCGTCGTTGTGTAATGATCTTTATACGGGCTGGCGGCTCCGCGTACTCAGCGGCCGAGCGCACCTCCTCTCTGGACCCACTACCATTCCAGTTAGAGTGCCGCCTCTTCCTCGTTCGTACTTTTCCTCCCGCCTCGAGCCACAACATACCCTGCCTTTGGCTGCATTTCCCCAGTTTTCGTTCCCCGCTCATGCCCTTGATTCCCTGTGTGTGGCAAATCTTCCCACTCTCCCTTTTCCGCTGCAACCTGGCCTTGCGCTGAGTGGACATCGTGAGGTGGGCGTAAGTAAAGCGTTCGCTACTAGGAAGAGTGCTGACGGCTACCGCAGACGAAACATCAGGGTCGCGCCGGAGTGGAGGGTGGGTGCAAATTGTGTGGAGCAGTGATGTGGGAGAGAGAAAAAAACTGAGAGAAGATGGAACGAGGTGAAGAATTAGTTCGCCTGGATTATGGGCCTGGGATAAAATAATGGAGATAAAATTGAGAAGATATCTGCAATTCTGGTCATAACCACGAGAGTTCTGCATTGTGGCTTATGCGTCGTGGAAAGCTACTCAGCTTTAACAAATTGAATGATGGTCCGGGGAATAAAAATGCCTCTCACTTTTCACCGGTTGCACGTTACCTGAGGATATGCTCCCTCTGAATGTGCCCCAGATTTTATCACGCCCATTGAACGAATATACCTGTGCACCCCGCTGTGTTTGATATGGTGCTGTCGTGTTGGTAGATACATAGGATACATAATTTTCTCCACTAGTCAATATGAGTATACAATACCGTTGCAGCCATTTATCCGGAAATACTCAAAGATAACTTAAAGTAGTTTTGTAATTTAGTTTAGAGACAAACAAAAATATCGAACAAGAATCTTATGTTATCTATGTTATCTTATGCAGAGGCAGCAAAATCGGCATCACGATATCCTTTTTTCTAGAATGTGTTTGTATATATCCCCTTTTTCCGCTGTCGTACTAAACCAATTGTCAAAAATGAGATATTATTACAAAGATTATTTCCTGGATCTTGGAAGAATTGATATCTTACATTTTAATTACCTACCATTTCCTTTATGGTTTTTAAATACAAACTGAATTCAAATTGACGTAAGTTTCTAAATTTTCCCCTAAATAACTCATCACAGGATAGATGAATGAAGAATGTAATTAGATTAAACCCGCGTCTTAGGAGATGGAACTTTCGGCTTAACTTCCATTACGTCCACAAAATAATCATTGAAATTGTTGTTGAGTCCAATAAATAAAATTATGTTTAATATTGAACTTACTGCGTTTTATTTCCCTGAAAACGGAATACCATGTAACCGTTATATGTCATTTACTGCGTTCACGGTTCAGTGTACCCTCTGATTAATACTCTCATATTATTGTAATTGCAAAATGACTGATATGAAAACACGAAATAACGGAATTGAAATGTGTTCATAATTATTTTTTGTAATGATCGTGAGTGTGATTGATAAAAATTCTGTAATGTTGAATAAAAAATGTGTTAACGCTGCTAGGTCGATTGTATCTATTTATTCGAACTAGTTAACCAATAAAAGTGATAGTTAACTTAATGTGTGTGCCCACTATTTCATCCACAAATCATATTTTGACTGCTTGAACAAGTAATATTTTTTCAGATCTCGTAGAGTGGAAAAGTAATAATCTCACCATATTCCTTTTATTAAAGTGAAGAAAATAACTGAAAACATAAGTTCATTTTATTGAGAATTACTTGCACGAAACTACTATGGTTGCAATCCCCCCGTCAATTTTAATGCTACTACTCTTCAGTCTTCATAACATTAATTTCACGACCCATTCATTATTACGCGAAATGTACTTTCTTCAGAACTAGGGTTTATGAAGGAATAATAGACTGTGTACGACCCTTTCGTAGAAGCTTCAGTAACAGTAAAGTATAGACCTCTTGCTGCCGCAACTCACGAAACAGACACCATTCTCTCTCGACACTAAATATGTAATAAAGATGACCGACTCGCCAATAAATGTTACTGACGTAGAATGATTTTTTAAAGTCATTTTGTAAAATATTACACTATTCAAGGTATATTTGGCCTGTTAGAGATTGATTTTGTCTAAAAATGTAGATTTGGGTTTTGAATTAAGGTACGACCATCGTATATAACAATTTAGTCTTGATATTGAACCAAAATTAAGTAGAAAGATGAACTGTAAAGTTTGTCAACGCTATTTGTTCACAAAGTGTTAAATTTTGCTTACTTTGTACTAAACATTTTGAAAATTGTAACACTTATGACTCATATCACCATTCTATATTTTTGTTTGAAACTTCATTAGTAATAATATTCCTGTACAGAATTTATTGTTATGAGAACTAGCGTATTCGGGAAATTATGAAGAGAAATGAAACACGGTTCCACCCTCTCGGGATTCCAATTTTATGGTATGGTATATTCATGGAAAGACCTGTAAAAGCTCCAAAAGTAATAAAGACAGTCTGATTTCTTTGAAGTGGATGTCGGTTGACACTTAGCCACATAATGCAACTTTATTTACACAGCTCGAAATCTTTCATTTAACTCTCGTATTTTTTATCCGTGTAGAAAATGTTTTATCCGTACACTTTAGATGCATTATAAGCGTAAGCTAGAATTCTACGAGATGGGAGAATTTCCGTAGATAATTCACATACATAATGAAGAGTAGTATTATATGTCATAGACCATTTTCAACTCCCATAAGTTTGGAACCCAATGGGTTCTGTCTGATACATAACTTCTTATCAACTTGAAGACCGTTTTGTACCGCAATTTTCTAGTGCGTCAAATAAAATTGCACGGTTTACTGTTTAAAAATCCCCGACAAGATTGTTGTGAATAATACATTAAAACGGGTAAGATTCTAGAGCAAGAAATTTTTGTCAACTTAATAATTTTTCGTTAAATTATAATTTTTTAAAATAAGGGGTTCAGAATTCTGAGGCGCGACGAAAATTAATTTGCTTATTATTTCGAAGATGATTTTAATGAGCCCTCAATCAACTAACCACGATGACGTGAAGCGTTATCCAATTTATTGCAGTGATCTAGTGCCAATGGTAGTAGATAAGTTTTTATACATGTTGCACTTGACGTGGTGTGGATATGGATAGTTACAATCAATAAATAACATTTTCACGATGTATTTAATATGATTCCAGAGAAAACTCTTTGCAGTATAGGCCTAAACTTTGAGTGTGTATCATTGAAGATTGTGTCATAGTCAACTTAACTTATATTAGATAACCTGTTAACCTCTATGTTGGTTGGACTGCAGTAATTTGCGTTTTTTGACCAAATTTTCTATTTTCATTTCTTTAATTTTTTGCGAGTTTTTGTAAATGTTTCAGTTCGAGAGTTTTTCATTTGTGTCGAGTCATTTAGTCGATTCCAAATAAATGAATATTATAGAAACTTCATGATTTTTTGAAGTACTTGATTTCGATTTTTTATTCATTAATATATTGTTTTCATGAAAAAATCTTTCATTTATTCGCATAGTAGGTAGGGAACACGTCTCCAAAACACGTAACGAATAAACAGCTGTGTGGAACCGAACCCTGGAGAGGAAATGACCATGGCTGTTACTTCAGCAAAGTAACTAGTACAGAGATCAGTTGTGCTAAACAGAAATCAACTGGTGACTAAACCCTTCATTTGGTGAAATATTATGAAAAATTCATTTTACAATTGTAACAATTTGACGAGCAAGAGAAAAGAACAATATTTTAAATAAAAATACTTTTCAAATTCACTACTGCGGGGTTTAGTGGGCGTCGTAGACTGTCAAATCCATTTGCAATTAGCTATGAGGAATTTTGTTGATTTTGGATGTACTTGTAATTTTTCAGAACATTTTCCTGTATCTTGCTCATAAGTGTAGTGCTTGAAACCCCTGTACCTCATTCATATATTAAGTGTGGGTAAAACTTCGAATTTCAGATAATATTAGGAATATTATTATAATCCTCTTAATTCAGGAATATTTTATTTATTATGTAGAAACTGAGTGTTTATCATCTAAGTTTGTCATGTAATTTGATTGTATGAATTTGGTGAAAAAAGAAGGGTCTTCTAACTGGAAAGAATGTGTGGCATGTGTTTGTCTGATGCGCCAAGGAACATCTCTTACAGACCAAGAATTGTGTATGAAAACATCTTTCTGCGCTAAGTGGTATCTCACGCGTTGACCAATTAAAAATCCGACCTTGATGGCAATTAGGGGGCTATGAGTATTAGTAGTCTCTTCTCATGCGGTCAGCTGCAGTACGAAAGAAACAGTACGATAGCATATTTTTGCATTGTGAAGAGAAGTATCAGTGTTATCTAAATCTGATTTCATATATCCACTTACTTCCTTTCAATTGCTCCATTGAAAAATTGGTTCGCGATTTTTGGCTTTGAACTTTCATGAGGAGTTCACCCCTACTCGAATACTGGGAATTAGAATGGAGCTTGTAATGCTATTAATGCGCGAATACAAAGTTAACTGCGATAATTACTTTTAAGAAGAAAGAAAATTCATTAGTAAACAACGGAGAAAACTATTGCTCTAATTTGACATTAAACTATAGTAGACCAATAAGTGATAACATAAAGGTGACGAGATGATAAAAGGATGAAATATGACTAGACTACTCGTATTGATAAGGAAGAAACTGTATCTCATGAAACATGGATGAAGTTATTATGCAACGTGTGCCCAAAATAGGTGAATTTATATAAAATACTTACAAACTTCTAATTTTTAAGTAATGAATACAATTATTTTGAATATACACTTGGGTATCAAAATATGCGTCTTCCTCATAAACAACCAGAAAAAGTCGAATGAAAGTGTTTTCTTCTAAAAAAGTCAATTGTTTGAGAAAAACTTGATTCGCCTAGATTGAAGGAAAAAGAACTTTTAGTCATCGCCAAGCGGGTTGCCAAATAAGTAAGTTATTATTGTCTTAACAAAAAGAAAACCACAAATGAATAATCCAGTATCCAGATCCACTCAATATCGTATTCCAGAAAAGGATTCCAAATACTTTTCGAAACGCAAGATATGCTCAGATGTACCGGTGCGATTCGGTACCATAAAACGCGAGCCAGTATGTTATTTGAATTAATTTTAAGAGAGGAAGGTTTTTGTAAGCGTATAAACATTGAATGCGAATGAACGGAATGTGTCCTACGGGATGTGTTTCTACTCATTTCTTTTCCAGAACTATTTTCGTCGACTTGTGTTGCATGCACTAAATGAATTCTTTGGAATGTTGTAATGTTTCGATTATGACAATGATAACCCATTTGTTAGGCAACCGCAAAAAGAAAGACGGAAGGAACATTGGGATACTGTGAGCGCTGGCGGAGAAACAAACAGAAGCGGATGTGGCAGCAGATGGCCGGGTGAGGTTTGGGTCGGACTGCGAATAAAGTGCGGCGCGCCCCGTTAAGTGCTCTTCACGGATCATTTGGCGAGGCGATCGACAGAGGACGCCGGTGGGTGCCTGGCTAATTAAAAGCAACCTGCCCCTCCTGCGCGCTGGGCTCTCGAGAGAGCTCAATACGCTCTCTGCGGTGGCAGCAGCTCGCCACTCGCCTACGGGTTCATGACACTCGATTTGAACCGCGGAAGGTATGCGAAAGAAGAGGCGAGTCATTCATTAACCGAGCCGATCAAATTCTCGCTACAGCACCACCTTTTACCACTTCGAGTCCCCTTTACGGTGGAATCTCTGTCATCGGAGAGCCACTCTGGTCTATAATGCAATTTATGCTCCCCCGCCACACCCTTGTTACACTACATGAATCATATAATTCACCAACATAGGGTCAATTACTGAAATTTCAATTAGTGAGCATTATTCGCTGGATGACATACAAGATGTTCAAGTGAATTCTGATGAATCTTTTTCCGTGTGCCTCAGATTACTCCAAAATTCTGCATAGAGTGTGGATGGAAAATAAATATTTCTCTCGGATTAGGGAAAATCGTTGTAGATATTATTTATTAATAATAGAATAGATTAAATGTGCCAAACAACTGAGAAAAAGTCTCGAAAATCTATCACAAATTAGATAAATCACCAATAATCAACCTGCAAAGCAGTCTCAGTAGAATAAATGTCAGTGAGTTGTCCTGAATGAATAATGAATACTCATGTAGAATCCTCAATTGATTTAATCTCATGATTTTTTTCTTCCTTTGTGGACTTCTATTATTTATCACCGTTTCAGTGCTGTAAAAAAAGGTTGTGTTTATTCATACAAGCGTTCGGTCAATTATTCCAAAAGTAGCTTTGAAATTAATTACCTGACATTTCAACTTCCATTAGCATTTTTCCTTTTTTTCATGAAGCTCTTCCACCCCACCCCCGTCGTCGCGTCATATCATGTATTGAAGACCCAACACATATTTGAAAACACACAGTTAATGATGTATAATTTACCCTACTTAAAGAGCTTATATGTAACTGTTTCACATGAGAGAGTGTACGAAATTACTGATGAGAGATCAGCCATAAAAACTGAATCTAAAACAGCAACTTCGTCTGAATAATTAACACCCGTACGTAATGGAGAACATTGTCTTCAATAATTCTGTTCTTTTTCAAATGAGGTTTCTCTGATCTCCATTATTAGGTTACGCTTTTTGATAATCCTCTCTGCTACCAAATTGCTGTCTGATACGTTAATTCAAAAGTACTTATACGTTACCTGTGTATTGTCATTGCTAAGTTTATCCTCGACGAAGAATCACATATTATGACATAATATGCTAATGATCAAATAAATTCCTCATTGAGATCTCGTTCTTGTGCGAATGTTATGCTTTCGTTTTTATTCATTGGGCGCGCCTTAAGTATCCAGCTACAAACAAAACTCTGTAGTTTCACAATCACTTTCTTCACGCGTTCCAGTCATAGAGAAGCATGTCAAAATATAGGGGACTACACCAGACCACGTAGAATTAAAACGCATTAAAAGAGGAGTGTGATGTATTCTACTTCTCAATTTTTTTTGTGGGGCTTTAAGGGCTCGTCAACAGCAAGGTTATTAGAGCCCATTCTACTTCTCAATGCCAATTTATTGAATAATTTGTCTAAAATAGTGTTTTGCTTTTGTTTTTAAATATGTTTAAAAGTATATTTACCAAAGTGAAAATATTTTATTTAGTTTTATTTTCCTTTATAAAATTCTTTGTATTCTGAGTGTTAGTTGTCTGATAAATGTTTTAGGTTTCCCTTCCCCACAGCCAATATCTACTGATATCGAGTCGGATAGAACACTCAGTTTACACGAATACTCGAACACTCTATTGAGGTGATAACTTCTGTCATATGAGAATGGAGAAGAGTCGGGAATCGAATATAGCGCTACAAATAATCCGATAAAAAAAAACATTTTGGAAATAAAATAAACTGCTCCCAATACGGTCTTTAAATTTTATATACTTAGAATGTATTACGTACTCAGCATGGTTTAAGGTGTCACGTTCGGGTCGTTTCTCCCCTTCACGTTCAAGGGAAGAAATGTATTCTAAATAAACGTTCGAGACTCTAAAGGAGCATGTAAGGTATCACTAATGCCACTTCAAAGTAAATAAGTTTTCAAAATGAATACGATATGTTTTATCATGGTTAATATTTGATATAATGTATATTTTGATTGATACGAATATAATGAATATTTTTTCTTGTATGAAATTAATATTAGGTACGAATCTAGGGGTTAAAATTCTGTTCAGCTAGTTTCTGTCCTGTAAATCTGAATCATTCATAAACAATTCAATAAACAATATTTGTTGTTCATTCTCTTCTCGCGAATGGATCAAAAGTCGCGTCCTTCAGTATAGGGACATCTGGGTGAGAAGTTGATCTCGGAGGGTCTCCTCTCTACATAATCTCGCTATGTTCATTTCGGCAAAACTGCGCAGTACATTGACTTATGTGCGTAATGTATTGAACTTTCGGACTTATCATCTGCATCATAAGTTAAAGAACAGAAGCGCCTTTTCGAGGGGAACGAAAGTAATACTAGTAGTATTTTGAAAGCTATTAACAAATAAACTTAACGATTCAGTCTCAGTGAAAATATTATCATTTATTCGGATTTCGTTTTCTAGGAAACAATTTTCCTATCATGTGTGGGGTAAATACGCTTTGCGCTCCATACAACCTAGTTGGGTGTACAACTATGGACAGTTTCCTTCAGGAAACCTAGTCATGTCACGAACTCGCGTTGTGACCTATTGTACAGATGAATGGGGAATGGCGGTCGCTTTAGCATCGCGTCGAGTAAAAGTCGCGGTAGAGGTTGGGGCAATGGAGTGACCACTCGTATCGCGGCTCTCCATCCCCGCATACCCACCACGAACCGCATCCCTTTGTGCCTTCGCCATGAAATGTGACGCGTGTCAGCGTGATTTGAAAGCAAACGAACCGCTGACGCAACCGACCGAAGCGGTAATTAGGACGCTGAACGGCACCGACGACGGCTTTAGGGAAGGGGAGGGGAAAGCGTAAAAAGCGGTGATGGTGGTGGTGAGTGGGTCGGACGTAGCGTTAGCTATGTCTGCGGCTGTTGTGGCGCGGAGAAGGTAAAGGGTTGTGGGTGTAGCAGAAAAGGTTCAGACCTGAGAGTGTATAACATGGGTTGGGGCACTGGGACAATGGTGCAGACATTTCTGGAAGATTAATGGTCGAGAACGTCCGGCTGCGATGTAGTAAGTTGAGGCGTCCTCACACTACCTTGTTACCTTGTGAGAGTTCGGTTCTATCCCGTCTTTCGCGAGACTTGAAGAATTTTTAGATGGAGCTTTCAATTGTTTATCCATAGTTAACCGAATATCAATCATACTCCCTCATATCTAACAATGAGCTATACTTCACGAATCCCTAAGCAGAAGAATGAAATTAGAGGAGGGTCAGTTGTAATTACCTGAACTTAGAAAATCATAAAGTAGAGAAAAGTGCTGGAATGAATCAATCTAGCGAGCGCTACTAATATTGAACGAAAGTTACACATGATTGATTGAGTTCGTTTTTGTTGTTGTTGAGGTTTTTCATGTTAGTCGAAACACATTCCCTTTCCTGTTACTGTGATTTGTATGAAACCAATCACTCTTTATTGTTAGCTCACCCGAATCTGGCGAAAGATTTCACTCGTTGACATTGGAAGTCACGAACTGTGCAAATAACATTTAAAAGCTCCCCTCCCCCAGACGGTTATAAGTTGGGAAAAAGTTTCATGCAGGCAGAAATCTCCGTCTATAAAGCCTCTATTGTAATCATAGTTTATACTGATCTCTGACAACTAAATCTAGTTGCGTTCTTACTTTCCTTCATAACTGAATGATTGTGATTAACTGGAAAGTGACCTTATATTTCTTCAAGACTCTCTTAATGAAACTTCACTTTGCCAACATTTTCGCGCCTCGCAACCCTTAGAATGTCAGGGGTTGAAAATTTTGCGAAAATCAAATGAAAGAACGATACCTATGCTTTCATTTTAATATAAGACGGGATTAAGGGGAGAGTCTCGGCCGTTCGTGTCGGGACTAGAGCCGTAAAGTGTGTACCAGAAGCTAAATAGATCCTAGATGACTTAAGAAATGTGATAAGATGAATCCCGCTCTCTGGGGGACAGACTGGTGTCTGTGAGGAGAAAAAATCGTAGTGTTAATGGATTAAAATTTGATGATTTACTGACAGGGATAAATTAAACGGGTGATCTCGAATTAAAAGTACAAACTTTAAGGGTTGGTATAGAACTGTGACAATCATTTATTTCATAGACATGTATTGGTGCAAATGACGCGGTGAGACACAAACATTACTTTTTATGGGTACATCTGAAGAGTCTTGTTTATGCGACTCCATTTGACTCAGATTAGTATCTCGTTGATCGAATATCTGTAGCTGCTGCACGTGTGGGCGAAATATCTGGCATCTTTGAATTTGAATGCCAATCGCTTCATCGACGCTGCGAAGCTTGTATCACGACTTTGTCAATAAATACTTCGTCTTTCTTTTCATTTCATTTCTTGTGTTTGTACTTCATTTGCACTCGTCCATTTTTATTCAACAAATGAATGTTACAGTGTCCTGTACCAACCCTTCAAGTTTATACCATCCTGGAATAATAAAAGGGCTTACGAAAAATATTCCAAGTCCCGTGCGCTTGGAGATTTGGAGCTGTTAGGTTTCGAACGACACGTTTCTGCGACGGGGAAAGAGCTCCTCACTTTCGTGCGAACAGTCGTAGGTAAACTTGAAACAGCTTCCATATTTGGCGGACCAATAGAAAACTAGTCCTGGCGAACATACTCCTGTTAAATCGTAACGATAGAAAGTGTTTTATTACGGATCTATTAAAGAAATATTTTGTAAATTTTTATTGTACACCTTGAACTTCGAGAACAAAAAATATTCTTTATTCTCTTAACTACAATAAAGTTTACTATTCTCTATATTTAAATGACATCTCAAGTTTCGTTGTGTCACAACGCCCTCCTAGGGAATATAAAACAAATTGAACTTCTTCGTAAGAAATATCTTCTTTCTGTAAAATCGATATTGTTTAATCATAGAATTTGAACTTCATCCCAAGATATCGTATGAATTTCGTGAGATATGCATTGAGGATTTACTTATAAATATTCTTGTAACCTCTGAATTTTATTCAGTGACGCAAAGAACTTAAAGCTCATTGCCATCAATTAATTATGTTGTTTATTGTAATTTCAAATGATATGCAGCTCTTTTATATTATTTTTNAATGGGAAATCAAGCATTATAGAAAACAATTTGATATAAATTGAATGAATAACACTAAATGTTAATTCTAATGATATATTCAGTAATTTTTAACAAATAAATAAATTACGCTGGTAAGAAATGTATTAATGGTTTTTCATGTTAGTCGAAACACATTCCCTTTCCTATTAGTAGATTCGTATCGAGCCAATCGCTCCTTATTGTTGACTCACCCGAATCTGGAGAAAGGTTTCACTTACGGACATTGGAAGTCACGAACTGTATTGAAGCGTAGGTAGGTCTTTCATTTGATTTTCGCCAAATTTTCGACCCCTGACATTCCAAGGGTTGCGAAGCGCGAAAAGGTTGGCAAAGTGAAGTTTCACTAAAAGAGACTTGAAGAAATATAGGGTCACCTTCCAGTCAATCACAATCATTCAGTTATGGAGAAGTTAGAAAGTACGCAATTATACACCGCTTGGCTGTAATCGTGCAACATATAGAACAATATGAACAGAGAGTAACATTATTCAAAGTTTATTTTTAGTTGTTAGAAAATATAACAAAAGGAACATATCGCTTTTATTTAGACTTCCAAATACAATTGAGTTGTATTTATGCATATTATTTATGATTAACAGACAATAAAACATCGCAATTAATATTGCATTTTATTAATTATCTTACATTGTCCCAGATATCAATTTCATTATTTTCTTCACTTTCTTTCGTTATTACCGACGTTCCGTAGAATTTACAGCATTTTAATAGCAGAAGGTAAGCAAGGTAATTCAGAAGCATTCTTTACATCATATTTTACAAATCAACATAATTGTTCATATTTGTGAAGATACACATATTGATTAGACATTAAAAATTTTGATTAGACATTAAACACGAGTTTTAAAGTAAGGATAAAAATCAGCGAAGAAGTTGATGAGATGACACATACGCAGTTAAATATAAAGTTATTGTAACTAGTAGGTTCCAGCATTCCAGATTCAGGGTCATTTTGTAAGAAGTTGTTGTTTTAGCGGACGGACAAGAATGAGAAAAACCTGATAACAAAACAATGTATAAATTTTAAAATGTTAAAAATACAAATACAATCTATATATTTATAAAAAGTGATTCAAATATAATATTTAGACTTATTTAACTTATAAAACCCTGCTCTCAAACTCATGAATGTTACTAAATGTAGATTTGATCTGAGCGAACACAATTAAACAACCATATCCCTTTATTTTAATTTCAGAATATGTCTTTGTTGGATTTATGCTAGTCACAGAAGATGAAACTTTCGTTATTTAATAAGATTTAGTAGGATTTCATATTCTATTTGGATTTAATTTATATATCGTAATAAATAATTATATATTAATATCTTTTTATAAATAATGGAAGAAACCTAATTTAAATCTAACGAAAGTAAAACACTTGTCGCGGAGATGTGACCCAAAGATTATGGCAGGCAATTGCGAGTATTTTCGTAAAATATTTTGAGCAATTGTGGAAATAGATAGCGACAGTCTCAAAATAAGGTGATGACAGAAAGCGGTCAAGAGTATTCAAAAATAAGTAATTGATAGGTGGTGACAAGTTAAAAGGAGAATTACGAAGGGGATGCGTTTGTAAAAGGAACAGAGGAATGGTCATAGAACCCTTCGCCAAAAGGAGATTCCCATTAGCAGAGTTGTGAAACGACAAGGGTTTTTAATTGTGAGAAAGCACGTAGTAGAATGTAGGTTGTTCATTGTGTCGGGTAAAACGTGTTCATCCAATATAAGACGAGTGATATCGGAAAGAGACATGGGGGAGCGAAGCGACTGCTCAGAAGAAGTTGAGGGTTCGAAATAAAGAAAGTGACAACGACGTTTAACAGATATGGGTTAAGTGCTATTTTTCGGAGAACAGAGAAACGGATTTCATCTCGAGGGGGGAATGTTAAGAGCTTTGTGAAAGAAGTTTGTCGTTGAGATGTGGATTGTAAATTTGGTGTCATTTATGGAAAAATACCAGGGTCGGTGCAGAGGAGCGTTAGTGTTAACAAACATCGCTATTGGTGAGAAATGAAATACGTCATTACGAGTCAAGCCAATAAGAGGCGAGGCATGTGAGTAGAAAATTGTTAACTTATTGACTAGTCACTACGTCAGAGGACGAGGAGCTTATTCTCTCAATTTATGAGCCATGGAGTAGGGATAGGGCTATTTAAGCTAGGAGTAGAGACGCTCCAAAACACACATCATCATTAGTATAATTCATATCAGATCATCATATAGCAATCACATGAGTTCGAGAGCATATCAGATAATACTAGATGAGATTCTAGCGATCACTCTTTTAGACATCTTTTTCACATCATTCGAGTAATGAACTTCAGTCTGATTATTATATACATTCTGTTTCTGACAGTTATTCGGCGAGTTACGAACTGTTTATACATGATTTCGAATCTCAATTAGTTCGGCGCGAATATTTTGACTTCGTTTAAAATTATCTGTTACGTGAGTGATGAACAATTCGGTTTAGCGGTCAATGGCAACTGAACAGTATGTGAGCCATTAAGGCCGTGATTTCTTCAAGTTGTGCTTGGTAATGACGTAATACATCCCACGCTGATATCAGCCTGGCGGGTGTAGCAGCTCACGAAAGAAGGGTGGTGTCTCGGGTCGTCTTGAATAAGCACGAGGCAGTGAAAGCGACTACGCGCATCAATGAACGTGGGTCATCCACGGCAGTTTGTGGCTGAAGGTCATGCATTCATAAAACAACATAATTACATGAAGTACCGGGTACAGTACCTTGCTTGCGTCACTAACATTCTAGTGAAAAACCATGAAGTGCGCGTAACATGCCAAAGACTTTTGACTGAGATAATTCGTTTATAATTTTTTGTTATATAATATCAGGGCTGCAATGCAAAGGGACATTGTGCCAGTAACTTAATAAACTTCATAAGATGATCACTTATTTAAACATTTAGTGAACTGGCTTAGTTCCCAGGAAGTAATCAATGGGGCAAAGTGTATTGTGTGTGCTTGTGTAGATGTTAAGATTGTGGATGTATTTTTGGGGGATGTTTCATGAAAGGTTTGTAGATGTGTTATATTTTGAGGGAAGTGAGCATAGTATGTTATGAAGTATATTTGTGTATTAAAAAATAATGAAACCAAAAATTTATAAATGTTATGTTTCTTTCACGAAGGGTTTATGCATATTTCACGAAAATAAATGGGCCGAATCCCGTCCATCCTTGTTTATTACTTTGTTAAAGGGCATATTGAATATTTCAACAGAAGTTTGCCGAGTGGGCTACGTAAGTGGTTTTATCATTATTAATCATTTTTCAGGATCCCCACCCAAAATTCTGTATTACAATTGTCGCTCCAACACGGAGCTTTGCAAATGCTACTAATATTTCATTAGAATATAAATATAATTTAGTACGATTTCGTGTTCTAGGACCTGAAATAATATCACTTGACAATGCATCGATCGAAAAGACGAACATAATTTTGAAGAGCGAATGCTATAGCAAATTTATTATCAGCCATTCATTTCACTCTTTACTACGCGTGCGGAGAAAGCGAACTAGAATAATGGTAATATCGTTATTGAAAGCACAATATATTTTGCACTTAATAAAGTGTTAAAATCAGAAGATCTTGCTTACATTCACAGCGACCTGAAAATCAAATATTTTTGATATTTTTGATTTGTTGTCATCTCTACGCATTTTTGTGGTCTCTAAAATGTTCTTTAGTGCAACAAGATCACTTTTCAGAATATTATTTCTTTAGGCTTGTTATTATTTGTTTTTTAATACAAGAAGAAGAAATCACACCTACGGAAAAAGCAACAAACCACAGAAATAAGTATATCAAGTTACTAAAATACTTTTGTGGTTTTGGATTTATTATACGCTTCCGACGTTAATTTTTATGGATAGGTTGTTTTTCGTTATGACTAATTTTTCTTGTAAGTTTAGTTATAGACCTAGATACATATATCTAGGTCTGTAACTAAACTTACAAGAAAAATTAGTATAGTTACATATATGGCCTTGAGAAAATCTTACTAAATTCGAAACGTTGGTAGTCCGACGAATATTTTAATGAGCAAAACACAAGATCGCTTTCTTATAAATGATAAATATTTATATTTTTGTCATCACTCATAGCTTCTCAGATTGTTTGCTATCCCAGGGTATATTGGTCTCTACGCTATTCAAGTGTTCCTTTGGAAGGAGAGATGGGAGTGTGACTACCCTATTGAAATGAAATAGAAAAATAGAATATTACAAGAAGCTATTCAAATCGAAGCACAAGCAGAACTAATAAATAAGTTTCAAATAGAATGTGCTTAAATCATTAATCTGTATCTTAATCAAACAAAATCCAATTCGTTCATTTATATAAAGTTAATTTAATTATTGGAAGGTTCTACGATAGAAAAATGCATCTTTATTATTAGTTTATTATTAAGAGTTTTTTTAAATATTTTTTTCGTTATGACAAACGTGCATGAAACTGTAGGTTGCGAATAAGGTACTCAAAAAATTACCATTTATCTTCATCATAGATTTCACTGCATGGGAAAAGAATACTCCATTTTATGTCTATTAAGCTGGAGTATCCACTTTATAGCATAAAGCTCGCACCTACATAATAATTTGTTGCTAATATGTTTCCCAAGAAAAAGAATTTGTCGCTCTTACCGTTTCCGAGAAACAGTGGATACTCCATCATAAGTCTTAATCTAGAGAATTCATTGCTAGACCTCTGGAACAAGAAGAGTTATATAAATGCTGTTTGCGTAATAATTTGTTGCTGATATGTTGCGCAAGAACGTAATTTGTTGCTGCTCCCGTTTCCGTTTAAGTTTTAAACTGGAGTGTCCCTATCTTTTTCTCCGGATTCAATGAGATATCGGAATGCTGTTTGCAGAATATATTTTTCTAATTTTTTGCCGATATGTTACACAAGAACCAAATTGCTTTTTTCTCTAGTTAGCGAAAAGGTGTTAGCCCAGCATTATTATATCACGAACCAATTGATAGATCGAATTTGTTTGGTGAATTATTTGTTTCCTATATGTTACACTCACATTAGTTTTTCGAGGGCCCTCTTTGAATTATTAATGAGTATTGTTGCATTACCAGACACAGATTTAGCAAGATATGTCTTTTATGTTATATTTCATATACGAAATAGAATACAATGTGATGTAATTGTAAAGTTATGTCACATAAAATTACAGAAAAAATGTATGTAAGCCAGTGGTAGAATAGATCTTGACTAACATTTGAATATGTCTAGTATTTATTAACTTGAGCACCAAACGTGGGTCCCCCGAAAATACTAAACAAGAATTTATTTATTGGAGTGGTTACATGTGTTAGCCGTCGTAAAGAATTGTCCAATCGCATTTTGAGAGTACGTGATCTATGGAATGGAATTGATTCTAAACAACTATTCACGGCATAACATTTTTAATTTGTTGAGCAATGAAAATAATCATAAAATAAATTAAAGGAATAAATTTTTCCCGGATAACGATACATGTTAACTATTGGCAATGCGATGAATTTATAGTTTGTTACAGCACATTTCTTTAAGAGATTTGTCTTTACTCCAAATGGTTCGGTTTCTTCCTGCTGATGTTGAATGACATCACGTCTTGGATTTCAGGCCACAGTAACCTCGCTTCTGAACCCATGTGCTACTCCGCCGATCGTATTAAATAACGGTTTTGTAGTTAGCGAGGTACTTCAACATTTAGTTTTCTTTCCTAAAAGATGTGAAGAAGCTTAAAAGTTTCTGTATAGTATTTTAATTTTTAAATGAATAAAGGTTTCGGCTTTAGAAATATGTTTTCAAAATGGTATAATACATGGAAAAATATAAATAAATTATATAATATTAAAAAATTTAGTTGAAATTTATGTATTTTTTCTTCTTCTATTTTAATTGTAATTTCTGAAATAATAGTATCTTTATAACGTCCTTTCTATTCCTCAATGTTCCATCATGCACCTGGATCACATGCTAATAATGCGTGGAATGGCAAAATTCGGGGGACGGTGTCCTTGATAAATTTCTTTCTTTTCGAACATGGATATCGTATTAATGAGAAACGTATGGTGAACTGAATATTACTTCTCACTTCCAAGATTAGTGTGTTCTGCGTCCCTAAACGAATCGAGAAATGGAAAATAGGGCTGAAATTTTCTAAACTAGGAGTATAACGTGCTTCCAAGTTCTACTCCCAACAAAGAGTTTTAAGAATTTGACATGTTTGAAAAGTTTATGAGAATGAAATTCACCTGTATTGGCATTTTTTTCTTATTTTAATTCTTTCCGTGCCTTTGAACATAGGTTTAGTACATTATTTAGTTGGTGCAAAAATATTAAAAAATTTGTGGTCTTCATTTATAGGGATGGGAAATTAGATATTAATACTTCCACCTTTTAATTTGGCATACACTAAGGAAATAAAATGTATTGTAATCGTAAATACATTCTATAGAAAGACTTTGAAGAAAATATTCGTTTTGCGATTACAGCACTGAATTTGTTTTTTTACAATATCTTGTAGCAACATGTTCGCAGTAATTAGGTGAAAACTGATGAGACAAATTGATGTATTGAAGACCATTAGAATGATTTCTACTCAATTTCTTTCATATATACTAAAGTTCATATAACTATTTACAAAAGTTACTTTAAAAAAAGGCTGAAGTTCATGTTTAGAAACTGCAAAATTATCTCGAAATTTTTTTATCTGATTTCGTTCACTGGAAATCACATAGAAAGCATATAATGCGAAATGTGGGTTAATTATAAAAGAACGTATGAAAAAACGGAAAGGACTTGTTCAGATAATATTATATCCCTAACGCCGTAGTTGACTAATTTAATGGATTTTCTAATCAGGTTGTTGCATTTAAACCTTCTTTTAAGTATGAAAATCAAGAAGAAATGCAGACTATTCATCAAAATGAAACATTCAGACAGTCGACTACGTGTAATTCAAAACAAATATTTCTTTTCATTAGAATCTACCAAATTCCGAAATGTCATTTACAATCTATTTGAGAAGTCTGCAAGGGAAATAGCTTTCTTTTCATTTTCGAAATAAAGTGTGGAAATAAAGAGGAACATTTGAAAAAATTAGGTTAATAACAAATATTTATTTGACATGAAATATTTGCAATTTGGTGAGGTATCTTGATCGAGAATAGCACTGGAAAAAATTCACTCTTAATTTAATCTGGAGTGTTCACTGTTCCTCGGAAACAAGAGAAACAAATATCGTTATTTGTAACATAGCAGGAAAAAATTATTGCAGAAACAGTATTTCGATATCTCTATTGTTTCCTGAGTTATAGATGTGGATACTCCAGCTTAAGACTTAAGCTAGAGTATCCACTATTTCTCGGAAATGGTAAGTGCGACAAAGTTTTTTCTTGGGCAACAAAATAGCAACAAATTATTATGTAGGTCCGAGATTTATGCTATAGAGTGGATTCTCCAGTTTAATAGACACGTGTTTTTTTGCATTTCAAATCTAAAATCAACAAAATTAAATTTTTGTTTATCGTTTTGGAAACCGAAAAAAGCCGCTTTAAAAGTGTAAAAAATAGTGTCCAACGAGACTATCGTCCAAAAACGTATTTCAAGAAGCTACATTATTTTTCATAACGACCATCTTATAAAAATTGCGTTGTGTTTTAAATAATGTTTATAAAATATCCCCTTTTTTTTCAATTCGTAGCAGGACATACAAAAGTGTATATAACGTTTTTCTGTATTGAACATTGTGCTCCAAAAGTATTATAAAATAAATTCTAGATGCAACATGAATATATTTTTAATGAAAATATTGTTTTGTACTTTTTCACAGAGTGTAAAAATTTCATGGAATTATGTATTTAGACTTCGATATTGGAGAATTCTCATTCTACTATTTTGAATTTGCGAAGTTTTCTTTTATTCCCAGACGTAGAAGTAGGCATTATCGAATTACATAAATATTGGTTTTTTGCAAGAAGCAGATGAAAATTACTGTCGGTATTTCAGGATGGAAATGTGCAGTTACTGCTATTTCGCCATTTCAATCACATTTATTTCATTTTTTTCTTTTCTACTTTCATGTTTAGTTTTTCGATAAAAATATTCATTGAACAAAATCATATGAATCCGTGACGGATTCATTTCCAAATTTCTGTCATCCTGAGGAAATATTCTTTTTGACTGATTTTCGCCGAATTCTTCTGCCAGTTTCTTTGCATTAAAATGTTATTTTCACGTTGAATTACCTTTGAAACATAATTGAAATTACATATGGTTGGATGAGCATTATAAGACTTAATTTATTTTATGATTTATATTTCTAAAACAATAATTTGAGGTAAAAAGGACAAGTTTAGAGTGCAATTCTGAGGAATAGTGCTTCTTCTGAGGAAGAAGAAAGGCAAGAAGATATTTTGTTCCTTTTTTTTAAGTATAAAAATAAAATAAATTTTGCAGAACTAAATTTCTTAGTGGTGAAAAGTTTGTGAATCTAATTTAAAAATTAAAACTATCAAATTATAATAAAACGATACTAAATTAAAACTATTATTTCAATAAAGACGAATGAATGAAAAGTTTTGCACGGAACACCTTAAAACTACACAAAGATAATGAAAAGAAAATAGAACATTGTTTACAAATTAAAACTACGCCAGTGTGGATACGAATAGAATTATAAAAAAAATCAGATAAATTATAAAAGTATGGTTGAAGTATTAATTTATGTATGGTGTAGTGTAAATATGGTAAAGCATTGTAGCATCGAACACTTTATCTTACGACTTGGGGGCAATATCTCTTTAGGAGAAATGTAATTTTCAATTTCATATTGGTAAAAGAATTTAGTCGTTCATGTCTGGGCTGAATGCCTTCCACAAAATATTAATCTACAACCGTGGTGGTTTAAACCTGAACACGGAAGAATATTTGAAAAAGTTACTCGTCTCCGAATGCATTTTGTATTAATTTGCCATGCCCAGGCTTTGAATTTTCTTTGTTCGAGATTTTAATCCCGTTGAACGCAACTTTATTTTCATTGGACAAGCGTCATAACGTACATTTATACCTGAGTAGGACTCAGAAGATGAAGTTATTTTAACGAGGAGGAAGCACCGTAAATTTTTTTACGAAGAGAAACACTTTCTACTTTATGACGTATTTTATTAACTGTTTTATTTTGCAATTTATTGTCAAGGTTTTATATTTTATGTAGCAAGGGAAACGTTAATCTGTGGATTAAATTTTTCTTTCTTTCCGTAGTTTTCTTGAAGAATATTTCAACTCTCACACTTGAGATCTTAAATTACTTGAAACTTTTCAGGAATGACGATGATTTGTGATTTACTGAACTGTTTGCTACATAAAATTTTATTACACTAGTTTTTGGATATTTGTGGACCAGAACAGTTACGTATTTCCATTGTTTTTGGAGGATTAGGTGGTCTGATTGCGCTTGGTAAATTTGTTTTTGAAAATAGTTAGAAATTCTTGATACAAGGTTGTAACGTTTCTATCTTGTTCTAATTTTTTCGCTGCCACCACCTCAAACTACTTTGAGGAAAAAATCTGATTTTAAGAATAAATTCTCTTTACTTGGAAAATAAACAAAATAACAATTTACAAAACATACACAAATGTTTAGGCATTAATTAAGAGTTAACAATCTCAAAGTCTTTGCGGAAGGCACAGTTCCTCGGACAAATGACCTGTCTGTACCTCCCTCTTACATCACTTGTCGCAGCCGTCCGAATGGGGCGCATCGCAGTTTTTTCTGTCCTTTTATCGGTTAGGCGAGGATGCGGTCACCCTTGTCACCATCCCCGCTGCCCGGCTCTCCGGCCCCATGCGTGGAGAGGTCAGCGGCCTTCCACTGTCCATATTTCCTCATTCTTCAAACCCTTCATCTGTCAATAGCACATTCAAAGGTTCTCCGACACCAAGAATAGTTCCTTCACTGCCCCTTCGCTGGGCACTGCCTGGTTCAGTACCGTTAGATTCAGCCACCACCTGCAGTGCAAGACGTTACAAAGGTATACTATTCCAAATCTTGTAGTGGTTAACTTCTGAAGATATGAACACATGAATTATGCTCCCACTTTTCATTGTGTGCAGTCGACTATTTGACACTATTTGGTATTCAGTGTTCTAGATAGTTAAGAGATGTTCTTTTGTGATCAGACAGAGGTCTGATAACTTGAGTGTATTCTTTCTTATAGGCGCAGGTATTCTAAAATTCTGGTTACTAGTTACACTGAATATACCTACTTTTTTCTTTATTGTAGTATTTGTAAATGGGAAATGTAGCATGCTATTGAAGCTCATCTACATGGAGCGATAGGAGGTAGGAGTTGGGGGGGGGTACTATTAGTAGGTGGACCGGTTAGCTGGATTTACCAACAACACGGCCCACGTGGAGGGGTTAGTAGGAGTGGTTATTAATAGTTAGAGTTATTGATACTAGGAAGATGTGGATAGAGGAAGGAGGGTTCGCTTTTCAGTGGTCACAGCTGTACTGAACTGGGACATTCGTGTGAATAGCTACATGTTTTTTCTGGCCCCACCGGGAATTGAACCCGGGATGTCTTAGTGATGAGTAAGAACGCTTCCACCTGAGTCACCAGAGGGGCTACTATTTATTATGTATTAACTTATATTAGGTTGTATTCATATATTTATAAGTTAGAATATTTCAATAAATATGAGTGTTGAGTGCGAAAAGACATCACGGTGTTCTGTGTAGGAGTAGAGTAAAGACGGTGGTGATGGGGAAAGTAGATAGCGTGATTAACACGAGAGAATGAAGGGAAAGAGTCGTGGAACAAGACAAGGAATGGAAGAACGAGTTTGGGGTGGTGGGTGACTAAACACGCGGCGTTTCATCCGGAACTTCTCTTAAACATCTCCAGCGTAAAGCCCTCCAAAAACAAGCTCCTCGTAGCCTTTCTCCCTCTTTTCTAGAGTGAAAGGGCGTTGATAAGGGGGGACGCGTCTGGCAGGGAACTGCAACTACGGAAATATCGTGAGCGGCAGATACGTCAACTTATGGGGAAACGGGCGGCTTTGAAATATTTTATTGTATAATTAGTGTGGTCTTTGCAATGAGAGAGGGATGAAAGTAATGTGTCGTGTGTTTATGAAGAACAGCGCAAACCTACAAAAGTTAGAGATGAAAATTTTAAGGAAGTTCTGCCGACAAAGAGTTAAATCTTTAAGTGTCTATATGTTGTATAAATGGATGGAAATGTATACGCTGATATCTATTTTAGCTTTTAAAACGCATCTCTCGTCCATTTGATACATAGACTATTTAGTATTGGGATGAAATATATTTTGTCTTAAGAGAAGAAAAATCGTTCTGAAAAAAAAAAACTTTCCGAATTTTTTAAAATATGTGTTAAATGCAGTAAAAAATCTGTATACATTTTTCAAATATTTTTATAGAGGTCACCGAACATTCTGAAGACGTATTCAAATGTTTGTACTAGTTCACTATTAGTAATATTAAGTAATATGTCTTAACAAATCCCATTTTGTTATAAATTACTCTGTCATTATTAGTTGCTGTAACTAATACAACATACAAAGTAATTTAAATATAAACAAAGAAGATAAGACTTTTGTATGATGTGACTAACATTAACCGGTAGAACTACCTTAAAAGGCTCTTTTCCGCACAGTTCACATGATAGGTTGGGAATCGCTCATTCATTCGTATGATATATGTGTGTATATTGAGCATGTTTGTACGTGTGAGTGTGTTTCTGTACCTATTTGTAAGCGAAAATGTGTTTGTGTATGTATGTCAATATACACTCATATGGGTATCACATAGATAATTAATTTCTTAAATCTAATTTCCTTTTTGTTGTAACCTTGTGTACTAATATTCTAACAATTCTATACCGTGTGTGTATTTTAAAGATATTTGGACGGTGATTTGTTATTTAACCTCTTATTGTATTATATATACGTTTATTATGCCTTGTTTTCTGTCTGCCACCGAGCATTGTTCACTTGCAGATTAATATATTATTATTGTTATTACACATCTCCCTTCTTACTGCGGAAACGATTATGTCGAGTACATTACGATCACTCGAATGCTCGGCATGGTATCTTAATAACAAATGTTTTTTAATTGAAAACATTCCTGTATTATTTATGCCAATGGGCCGCAACATTTTTCAGACACATCCACTTTTTACGACACGTTTTGAGCGGTACGCCGTATGTATGTATAGTCGAGAACTAATATATGTATCGTGTAACGTCTGGCGAATGAAAATGTTCAACATTATTTAAGCTTTGTGATGTTTCCTCTCTACATTAAGCGGCACTACTAAAAACGATGTATCACCCGTTAATAATACCAACACTTATTGCTCTTTTTTAAATATTACGTGATCTAATCATTCATTGTCCTTACTTAGTGTCCGTCAGTGCTCAATTGTTTTTTCATTAAATGCGAATTATGGATTATTGTTTTTGTAATTACCTCTCACCTTTTTCATGTGATTAAAAAGGCATGTTTGAGAGAGAACTTTCTCTTAAAACGCCACGCATAAAAATGTATTAATTAAAAAATAGACATGTTGTCTCAATATTTCATTTTACTTTCATGACATTTGTGTCGCTTATTCTGTTTTCGAAAGATTTTCGTTATGTTTAGTCTCAAATAGAAAATATAAAGCACATTTTTTCTACTTTCTTACACCCTCTCATGTATGTCTTCCTGTCCGATACGATCTTCTGTCATCGTATATCTCCCCCCCACCCCAGCATCTCAGTTCTACCCCAACTACGGCCACTTCTTTCCGGGAGACTTCGACCTTTTCTTTGTGATTTTCGTAATTCTTGTCTTCCGTCCTTATCCTTTCATGTGTTATGGCATATGCTTTGAAGGGAAACCCCACAATTTTCTTCTTTTCCATTCATCGCTCCAGAGGCTGCCCTTCCTCCGAGGCTCCGCTCGGCGCCCCGCCACCCGTCTGCAGCTTTGGAGTCGCGCTGCGCCATTTACGGCTTCACGCTCTCGTTCTGCGAACATTAGCGAAGGGAATGCGACAGCAGCGTGCTCGAGCAGCGAACCGCTCTCCCGCGTCATTGCCTCCGCTTTCATATCCCCTCCGTCTCGATGCTTTTTCCTACTTGTTCTCGCCGCAGTGTCCCGACTTCTCAATGTTTCTCTGGATGCTGGATCCAATTCGATACGTTTTCACTTTCGCTTTCTCTCTTGCTCGTATATTTTCAAATCTTAAGACTTGTTAATATACTAAGACGCGAAACTGGTCCACTTGCAGATATTACTACAACCTTCAAGACGGCGATCGTGAGGAGTGCCGATGGTCACACCTGTCTTCCCCACTCGCTGTCTCACACCTAGGCCACTCCCAGGACTGGAGTTTGGATGCCCAAAGCACGCGTCTAACAAGCTTCATTTCCCAAACACGAAGCCCAGCAACCTCTCCTTGATCTCGCAAAGCAACCTCTCCCCACCAGTACAATTTCCCCGTTATGCCTTCGCGCGCATACTGCTCAACGGACTGCCAGCTACGCTCACGCACACCTCACCGATTCGTGTTCACACCGCTGCTGGTCATACGCTGATTTGGACCGCATTCCTGTGCTTGATTGCGGCGTAGAGCGGGCTTTGCTCCCCTCCCACGCAGCTTTGTGTAGCTTCCAACAGCACGAAGCTGCCTCCGCCACTCTCCGCGCCGCTGGGGCCCCGCCCGAGCTAGGAGCCGTCTGAGGAAATCACAGCGTCTGAGGTAATTAGCTGGCGTTAGGTTGAGCGCGTGGCGCGGGTGAAAGGGCGGGAAGGGAGCGGGGAAGGGCAGCGCCTGCGAGCAATTTGTTGCGAAGCTGTGGTCAGCGGCGACGGCGGGAAACGGCGGTTCCCCGGCGGGGAGTCAGCATCGTGCGCTGGAGAGTGAGTGCTGGGAATTAGAGAAGGACATAATCGGCGGCAGAAAGGAAGGGATGCTGCTATGTAGACCATGGTTTCATTTCATGGTGTGGGAGGAGCCGAATTCACGTTTTGGGAAAGTGAGTTCACTTTGCGGGTGGAAATTAAGTTAGGAGAAGGGAACATCAGATTTTGTAAGTGATGTTAACAACAGAGACCAGAGTTGTTAACAGTTCAACCTAGCTGAAGTTCCATAGTAACTGTTTTTTTTATTTAGGTGAAATAAAAGTTGTCTGATATAGCAAACGTGGAGTGTAAGAAATGGATGTCGTGATAAGTTCGGGAGGAACATTGTTACATAATATATTGATAAATTATTTCATTTTTGTTTTTCACCTTTGCAGCGGAGAGCATATTTTAGCAGGGCTCACCATATTCTCAGAAGAATTTTTTCGTTGTAGATTTGGAGTAATGTAGAAACAGATGTACCTTGTGCGGAAGACAGAGTACCTAAGAGAAATAAGAACGATAGTGGAAGTTAAGTGATTACGAAGCGCAGGATTGCAATTTAAAATATTTTTGCCTTGTACTTACATGTTTGCGCAGTTTTTAGAACAGTGAATCCGTTAGTTAATTGGACTCTATAAAGTGAAGTAAAAATAATTCTCGCGTTCAAACTATTACTAATAAATTTAAAAAATGGAACCAAATATTTCGAATACACCTATATGCTTCATTTTAAATAGTACAGACTAGCGCTAAATTTGCGTATTAACCAGCTGAAAGACATTGTTCATTGTAAACAGTTGCGTTAAGATAATCATAGCCCTAACAAATTCAAGATGTTCATGTGTAGTGTTTTCACGAGGCGTTTTGTTTATGTAAACTGGAAGCCGACCTCACCTGCTTTTGTGTTCTAGAACAGGTTTTGCCCGTGGGGGACATGGACGGTCGCATATCGCATCCGTGCGCTCTCATATCGGCTCCAAGCACTCGCTGGATGTAGAATTGGATTTGAATATTTATACATTTCCTTCTTAACTACCCGGTGACAGAAGCTGAGCCCCGAACCGCTTCCGTTATTCGCCAGACCACCGTGCTCATCCCCGCTCTTTTGCGCTGAAAACCATGTTCCAACAGTCGCACCGGATGTAAAGCCTCGCAAAACCCCATATTTTTTGTAGTACGCCGCCAGTACGGCGGCAGTGTTAGGGCTTAACTATACATTAATGTTCAATGACTTCTTTTTAATGTGGTATTTTGATGGATTTTTCGATTAATTTTTGAAATGAGAAATGTTGAAAAATCATTTGAAAATGAACGTTTTGAATAAATAAATAATGTAAAACTATAATGTGTGAACCAATCACTACTGAATTGTTTTCTGTTGAGATCCACCAAACACCTTATTATGAATTCCTATGAAAAAAAGAGAAACTGTGATTGTGGGTATTAAACAAATTCGTTATAAAACCAAGAGAAATGACCTATTCACTGAAGGTTTGTTACAGTATTTAGATGGTAAAGATGTTTTACTTTGAATATCTGTACTATAGAATAATTGAACTAATTTTTTTTAAAAAATCCTAAAAAAACTTTTAAAAAATTTCTTCTCTTGAGACGGGATTCAGTCTATAGTAATCCTCTCTATTGACAAATTGTATGTGTTTCAAATGAGATTGTAACCGTTATGTAATCTGCATGTTGGAACTTTTTATGACTCATTAATTTTGGCAGACACTACTTTTATTTCTAATGTTCAATTTTTTATGGAGCGTCTGCTAATTTTGTTACATTCAGGATGTTGTTCTTATTCTTGAACCAATCAGAAAGAAATGAAATGTACTCTTTTCACAATTCACATTTGCCTAAACGAATACATACAGCCCACGCCTTCGATCTGCATTGCAATAACATTGTGTCGAGCGTGTTGTGTAAATGTGCTGGCCGAGACTTAGTGTGTGTTTAATCCAGGATTACTTCCGGACCTCCGGTTGTAATGAAGCGCCCCGTGGTCGTTGGGCCTTTTGCCTGTTTCGCCTGCAAACGCCGACACGGTTGTTTTCCAATAGTTGAAGCAGAATGTACAGCGATCTCCACGTGATGCGAAACGTGGATAAAAGCACTTCCACGTATACTTCTGATTATGAGTACTGAATACCTTCGTTTTTCGGACTGAGTTGTTAATATAAAAAACATAAATAATAGATACCGTTAAGATAATTGTTTTGGAGAGAAACGTCAAGGAGCTATCATCGAACATCACATGTATAAGAATCGCCAAACTAGGATAACTGATTTTTGCATGAATTGGAAGTTTTGTGGCTTGAGTTCCAGTTCTTGCAACGATTTGAACAGGTTCTTGGGTACTACTCCTATGTTCGACAGTATTATTGGGATTACTCTCGCTTTGTCATATTTCCATATGTCCTTAATTTCGAAGCAAAGGTCAATGGACTTTGTAATTTTTTTTTGTGTGTGTGTGTGTGATAGTTCCATATTATTGTTGTTGGTGATGGCGATGTCTATGAGGAGTACTTCTTTCTCTCTTTTTTCTTGACTATTATTTTATTATTATTATTATTATTATTATTCACATTCTTCACAACTAATCGATCTTATGTGTTGGTAAAATATTTTCATCTGCTCCGGGTCACATTCAGCTTCCTAAGGGGCAGATTTAGAAATGAGAGTGCCTTAAAACACTTTTCGCAAAATATGCACTTCCGAACAGTACAATGTCTTGAATGTTACAATCTCTACTGGCTCCAGGAAGCTGAGCCAGCCATTTGATAAAATCCCTGGGTATCGCGCCAAGGGCACCAATTATAATTGGGAGCACAGAAGTCTTCACATTCCACATGCGGGCGATTTCAATCTCTAAGTCTTTATATGTCAGTGTTTTCTCCGCAGCTTTCGAGTTGATGTTTCCCTCACTTGGCACTGATACATCAATTAAAAGGCAATGCTTCCTCTTGAAGTCACGAATAACTATATCTGGTCTATTAGCTGCTATTGTGCGATCGGTGTGAATATTTTGGTCGTACAATATAGTGACTTTTCCCACACTCGTCACTGGTTTGGGTAAGTGGTCATACCATTTTGTGTTCAGATCTGGAATTTCCATTGCTTTACAAATATGCCAGTGAAGATACGAACACGCCCTATTGTGTCTCATAAGGTACTCATGCTTTGCCAAGGTAGGGCAGCCTGCCACAATGTGATCAATGGTTTCTGGGTAGACACAACATAGTCTGCATCTGTCATCCTCAGTTGTTCTTAGGACAGTTTTCTCAAAATGGCGCGTTCTTAAGGCCTGATCTTGCGCAGCTACAATAAGAGCTTCCGTCTCCAACTTCATTTTTCCTCTCTTCAACCACATATGCGTCTGCTCATTGCTGGCATTTGTCCCTTCCAGGCGTTTTAAGTATTGTCCATGCAGCTGTTTCCCTTTCCATGCTTGTTTCAATGCCTCCTGACTCACCTTTCTGCCGCTGTATTTTAAGAGTGCATCATCTCCTTCCTTTGTACTCTCTGTTCTTGAGGTTTTTCTTACTATTTTTCTTGCTGAATTTACAATACTAGTGTCTCCAGTCTTGGTACCAGCTAACATAATCTGTTTCATCAGGGGATCACTTTTATGTTGTACCACATATCTACCGATTCCAACGATGGCGTTTTCATAGGCTGCCTTCAGCTGTCTCAGGCCACGACCCCCTTCCTTGCGGGATACATAGAGTCGATCTATGTCAGCTTTAGGGTGCGCACCTCCATAAATGGTTAAGAATTTTCTTGTTCTGCGGTCCATAGCTAAAATTTCTTGTTGTGTCCAGTCCACCAATCCAAATATTATTATTATTATTATTATAACAACTCTTGAAGGCAAATTTCTGTGTTTTTTTAATGTTTCAGGTGAAAGTGAACGTTATTCGTCTGCATGAGATGGTAGATCTCGTTTCTTTGAACTTCTTTTTGCTCAAGAATACGTGAAATAATTTTTCGCGGCTTTTTCACTGGTTTTTTTTAATAACAAGTAGGTGTCCGACAAAAGTTTTCCTTTGAAGAGTTGTGTAATAACTTATCACAATAATGAAATAGACAAAATTCCCTCGAATTCTGCAAACTTATTTACATTGTTAAATGTCTGAGTCAAAAAGATGCGGTGTTCATGGCTAACAAATCTTGTTCAAAAACATTTTGAAGGCGCAAACCTTCTGGATTAGGACAGGCTTGAAGGAGACCATCAAATTTACACACACAAAATATTGTAGCGAATGTAATCGTATGAATATACATGATCTTGGTATCGTGATGAAGTTGTACTTTTTTCCATCGCAGAAAACAGAAAAAAAAGAAAACAATGTTTACAATCACATAATAATGGATTGATCCTTCGATTACTGAAATAAATTAATATCAGTATTAAAGATATGATCCTTCATTATTGCTATACTTTTCAGGGAGATACGACAGTTGCGTCTCGCCATCGAAGGGTCCCTTCTCGGTGACTATGACAGTTGCACCTAGCGGTCACTGAATTATTTATTTGTCCGTATAGGCCTAAGATGTAACTGTATAATTTCATTATAATAATTTCATTTTATGAAATTAAAATTTCGTACAAGTACAATAAAGAATAGATTGTTGCTCCAGTAACGTAAGATATCGGGTTTCAACGTCCCCTTCCATTAAAACAATTTTAAATACATAAAACATTTATAATTATAATTCTAACTATTTGTAAAGGTGTGCTATACAGTGCAGTCCTTTACTAATTGTAGTGACTTAGCAATCAAAGCATTTAATACTTCAGGTAAACAATTTTAAAGTGATGAGAATAATATGTAAATAAGGTGCTACGAAATGAAGATGTAATCCATTTGAAACTGAAAATAGATTTTGTAACATCAACATTTTTATCTGTAAATTTATAGTTTGGCCCACTGTTAGGTTGTAATATTTTATTCGACGGACTCTGAATAAGTCTCCCTAAAATAGATTCATCGAAATGTTTATATTTCCCAGCTGTACTAAATGACAGGCTTTGCTCGCTGGAAGGAATAAACCTTTCTACGTTATGTCTCCTCAAAAAATTCCAAATTTTACTTGTTCCAATTTTTCTCATTTCGATATAAAGGGTGATATTTTGACTATACCTTTTATTTCACCTTCTAATGAGTATGAAATTGTATACTCGGGAAATATCACTTGATATTTCAGATATATCAGAAGTAGCAATGTGTTTAGTTGTTAAAATTAAGCTGCTTTGTTTCATGTTAAAAATTATATTTGTAACGAGAAGTAAAATACAACATTCCCATCACAAAGTCAATATTTCTAATAGTTATTTTTATTTAATGAATTATTTGTTAGATATTCTATAAAATAATTAATTTTCAATTTCATTTTCTTTTGTAAAGTAACAAAACATTTGGACGAGAGATAATGTAAATGTTTTGTTTAATAAAATAATTTCTGGATGTCAATGAACATTCAGAAATATAATTCAAATACATAAACCTTTAAAAATCTCATTTACAATATTAAAATACGAACCAAGCTTCATAAAACATCTTGCTTAAAATGAGTTCAAAGGATAACATTCTTAGATAAAATCTTGTCGAAGTTCCCCTTTACCCACTGATTTTCCTCGGGCAGAAAAAAAGTCTTGTAATATTCACTACAACTGGTTGTGCAAGATTCACATTTTTGTATAAATAATGCACTGCAAATAATTTCTAAATTCATATTAAATAAACTAAATTCAATATGTTATACGAAAAGTTTTTAAATAAAAATATTCATTACAGCTATCGCATTATGGTAAATAATCCTTCCGCATGTAGTCCGAGGAAAAAGTTTGAGCGAATTTTCATTTAAAACATCTGAATAGATATTCCTTGGTGGATTCCGACTTTGCATATGACTTGTGGAATATAATTATTGCCAATTCCGGTTTCTGTTCGTGTCTGAATTTTCAAAGCGAATGCGCGTGAATTTCTCGCGTCTGAGAAGCGAACAAAAGAAACTTATTCGAAGACCTCGTGGTCCCGAAGAGGAAAAATAATTCACTTCATGGAAAGTTTCCCTAGCGCTGCGCTCCCGCCTTGGAGATTTTTGTTGTTGTTGCTATTTTCCGAAATTCATTTGCTTTCGAACGTTCGTCGCTGCTCGAGGACCTGTACCACTCTCACATACTTTTCAGGATAAATCTAGAGAACGATACCGGGAGAGGTGGAAGTATTGTGAAAACGCGTATTGTGGACGGGGCTCACTCGTATCAGCATACTGGGCTCTTGAGGCAGAATGGAACACCATGAACAGAATGAGAAAAGTGCCTTTCATACGATTTTCTGAGAAACACTTCCTCACTTAGGATTGCCAAAGAAATCTTTTTCTCCCTTTCCTTATATATTTAATGCTTTGATGAACACTCATTGCTTTCGAAAGTAAATCGTCCTTCATTTTTCTTAATTCGAACCGTGAGGGAGTATGTCCTACTAGGACTTTTTTCAGAAATATTTTAAAAGGTACATGCTTGTCATTGGAACACTATTCTGCGAAATTTTATGGAAGAATTTTTGAATGAGATGGATCCGCTAGTTGTATATGTTGTCATTACCAGTATCATATAAACAGCTTTAACAATTGTAAACGAAGTATTCAGTTTTGGTCATTAATTCCTTCCACATGACCTTAACGTAAAAAGGTGCAAATGTCTACATTCTCCTGAATCCGTCATAATCACACTGAATCTAGCTTTCTAATCATGTTAGATTGCGTGCTATTGACTTATCAGTAAACCAGAGTATTTTCTTAAAGCCTTTAAAAGTAAACTTGTCTGGGACCACATGTATATACTGTGGTAGAACGGGATTTCAAAAAACAATTAATAATTAATAATATGAAAAATAAAAGGCCCCGGCTAGCTCTTCTCAGGGGTCCACAATAAATTTAATGGGGGTTCGATTTATATCCGAAGGAAAGGGGCCATACAATGGTTCCAATCAAGGAAAACGCCAGACAAATAGATCCATTATAAAAGTTAATTTATTATTTGGAGACATTCCTCCCAAAAAAA
>NNCF01125922.1:1882696-1904147 GCA_002313205.1 Laupala kohalensis
CTCCTAAGGATGGGTGGCACATCCTCCCCCGCCTCCTTTGAGCCTTCGGTTTGTAAAGGATCATAAATTTTGATTGAAGCCAAAAGAGCCGCCGACAAACCGCACCCCTGGTTACTTTTGCAACCGTCCTCCGTTCAAATTTCTATCACTTCGCCCGTCCGAAATTTCGCAACAAAATGATTAAAATCTTCTTAATTAGTGAATTATTCAAATCTCACAATACTTAGATATTCTCGATATTCCTGCAATACATTTAGAATTTTGGAGGAATATATTGGAAAATATCAGAATGAATCTGATTAATCATAAATTTATTTGCAAATAAGATATATGCATAAAATACCTCTGAAGATTCTCAATATGTCAATTCGTTTTTACTGATTCATATATTTTCCTAAAAACTCGTGACCAATTACATTTACCTTTTGACGTTCTTTGTTTTTAAAATAATTTAAATTTGTTGAATTAATAGATTCTTATTCCTAATGTATTAACTTCTTTTAAAGTAACAATATTTATACATATTGTGCACTTTCATTACATTTCATGAAATATGTTTGTTCCCGGGCCTCCGAGCCCCTCCCCTGGCTATGCACCTGCTTGGTTCTAGACACCAAATCTCTTTTCGATCCTTCAGCATTGATCGACAAAATTCCTTAAATTAATTGCAACAGATGTAAAATCAAATAATTCTCCAAATCAGTTCTTGATTTAAAACGTGAAATTTTCCACTTCAAAATGTTTGTTAATTTAACAACCCAATATAACCTGAAACAAAAAGATGAAAAAGTAAACAGCAGCATAGTAATAAACAGAGAAATATAGGTATTGTCACCGCGACGTACCAAAACATGGGCAGCTCAGTAGTACTCTGGCTGCATCGGCATGAGCACAAATTATCCTCAAGAAGAAAATATGGGAGGTAATGAAGACTTACCTGCTGAGTCAAGAATTTGGAGGACAACGACCCAAAGGGGTCGAAAAGTAATGACATAAAAGATAAAGAAAAACTCTTTTAATAAAAAATGTAAGTTTTATGAATATTAATTAAGAAGTTAGCAGTGGGGAAATTACATATGATACTCTGGATTTACAAATTTTGATCTAGATTTGAGATAGCACACATAGAAAATATTCGACAAATATTGAATGATCCAGAATAAAAGAAGTACATTTGACAATTTAAGTGAACAAGATTAGAATGTTAAGTAATGCCCTGTGTACTTGCTTGTTTGAGTTCATTTATTGTCTGACCTTTTGTTGAACAGTTCGAATTGCGTCATTGCGGCCTCGTTCTTGATGTGATGTTGAGAAGTTATGTTGAAATTAGCTTGTTAGTTCATAGAAGTAGCTTGATCACCTTCACTTAACATGTTGCCGCTGAAGTCTCACTTAAATGAAATTGCACTTCGCACAATTTTGGAGTAGCACTATAAAACGAGAAGCTGCCATGAAGTGGATTTCCACAATTCGCCTCTTGGGCATGAACTAATCTTAATGTAGTAGTTTTCCCTGAGAACTTGTGTGATCTCCGCACATTGAAGAGAAATGCGATGTGTCCCCGAGAAATAGTTCGACTGCTTCGTAGGAGGTAGCCATGCAGAGTGTTGTGGTAGAATCCGCCAGAACTTGTGCGACTACTCCGTCGAAGGTTCCTGTGCTTCTGTCCAGCGTGCTTGCATGAGCGCACCACTTTTCTGCGCGCCAAAACATGATTGCACAATACAGGGTGAAGGAAGGTCCCCCCCTTCCCTGGTGCAAGACAAATCTGTGGTAATAATTTTAAAAAACTTAATGTCAATAATGCAATATTTTTTTTGTTCTATACATTCTACTAAGTTGCTTATGAAGAAAATGCTTATTAACTAAATGTTTATGAAAATGGTGCTTAGTGAATACTCAATGCTGACGTTATGGCATCCTTTCTGCTCCCCCCCCACTTGTGACTTGGAAGAAGTTTGAAACAGAGACGTAAGATTGACGCTTGTAACTGTACTTTGGCTTGCTTCCCGTAAGACCTCACAGCTCTTATTGCATTCAATTTCAATTGTTATGAGTCACGCTGCCTCACCTACTTTGTACGTGTTACAAAATGCAACTTGAGTGTAAAATATGCAACGGAATATATATTTTATTATTTCGTCACCATGAATCAACAACTAAAATAAACTAATTAAGTTGAACTCTACACAATTTCTTAACAGCACTTAAGAACTTAACAAATTTAATTAAGAAATAATAAATATTTTCTATAGCATCTATAAAATGGCTAAGCTCAAAACTATAGCATAATGCTGCAATGTACGATATTACGAGATCTACTACGGGGCAAAAACCACGTTACTTTTTGTCCCTTCGTCGTTGTTCCTTTCAACCTCAATGGATGGTTAGTTTGTTAGAAGTTATTTAGACACAATAAAACAGTACCCGAAAAAATGACTCTACGTGAATCTTAACATCGCAAACACAAAATGATGTTAATCTGAGTAATGCTACAAACGGAACGGACTAAAAATAAATAAGATGCAACTTATTACTTTCGTATTTTTTTTCGCTATGTGCTTGACCAGTCCTGCCGGGGCGCTCGAGAATTTGATTACTCGAGGAGACATGCTTTTCCTTTCCGCTTCCCTTAGTATACTAGTCACTCACTTGTCAAACGGAGATAGGTATATTGGACCTTTTTATCCGCGGACATTGCGGTCTCAGCCTACCCTATATCAAGTTTGGATAACCTAATAAAAAATAAATGTAATTATAAAATCCAATAGACATGAAATCGTGTTATGACACAAATCTTCGAGAATGGGTATGATTTTGTCAATAGGAAAAAGTTGTTTACAACATAGGGGACTGGACGGATTGTGTTTTGGTGTATTCAGAGATATAGATCTGGAAGTACTTGGTAATTGTGGAGCTTTAGCAACATTATCAAAGCATGATAAATTAAAAGTCGTTTTCATGTTGCTCATTTCTTTATTGGTATTAGCAATATTAGCAGTATTAGCAATTGGTATTAATACCAATAAAGAAATGAGCAACATGAAAACGACTTTTAATTTATCGTGCCTAGATCTGGAAGGCAAAATTCTTTGCTATCATTGATTAGAGAGAGAGCGCCGTTTAGAATAGGTATCAGTGAGTTGATTACTCATTGATATCTGAGGAATTATTACTCATTTTACGACTGCAGGAAGTGATTGTGTTGTGGGTGATGGCTTTCGTAATGCAAGAAATGTTTTGGTTTGGTTTTCTTGAATTTATTTTGGTTTGCACTGCACCGAAGTGAATGAGATATTGATGTCAAGAAAACTTATGAGAAACATTCCAAGTGATAAATACGGAGCACAATACAATTAGTTTATTAGAAAAAAGTTGAAGAGATTTTGTTCTGTGACATTAAATATATTATTTGTGTAGCTCATCCATAAAAATGCAAGGTTAGATTGTTTGGAAAGACATCTTTTCAAGGAACAAAGTATGAGAGAGCAGCTCTGGCACCCATGGTTATTCCAGCGATTTGAAGGAAGAAATAAATACTAGGAAACGGAGTTTTACAAATTCATTCTTATTACTAGTCTTTGTTTCTTCCTCTGAGTTTTATTATATTATGTATTTTGGTTCAATGTTTTTTTTATTTCTTTGTCTTCCTTCAACTATAATCTACATTTTATTTTCCTGCATATTATTGTATCGTATTCCGTAGTCTGACGATGCTCGACATTCGAGCGAGAAAGCTAAAGCATTAAAATAAAATATATGGATATCGGGTTATTTCCTCTTTCATTTAATATGACAATTATATTATATGTGTTTTGTTGCATTTTTACTCATTTTATTATACCAGTGATCCGAGGGAGAGAGAACAGTGATGCAACAATAAAAATCTTCACATTCAGTCCCGGAGGAAAAGTTTCAGCATATCTTGTGAAGAAAATTTCTTCCTTTGGCTCTCGATATCCCATTGATTCCCCCCCGCAAGGTAGCATCTCCGTCATAACGCCGACGCGTGGGCCTTGTCGAGTGCTATCATCCGAACCAATGAGCGCGTGATCGTTACCCCTCCCTCGCAACTTCGCTCATCTCTCGCTTGATGGGATTTTGCGCTTTGATAGATACACAGGAGTTGAACAGCGAGTATTACATGTGATTTCTTTGACTGCACATTGCACGAGATACACTATTGAAGATTCAGGGTAATTTAAAATGACTGCTAAATGTGAAAAAAGGAATAATTGGGTCTTACAATCGAAGAATTACGCTTTGCAACGTATATGCTACATTTTATATTTTGATATCTTGCCAGTGGACATTCAAATAGAAAATGTAATCGAAGCCACTTTTTTCTGGAAAAGAGTTATTAATATTTGCCGGAAAGGATTACCGAGTTGACTGTGTTGTTTCAAGGATTAACTTCACTTGCGAGTCTCGCGTGTCATGGAATAATTTTACACGTAAGATCGTTTTGTCAGTCCACATTGCATACGTATATTATGAGTACTTAATCATAATTAATGACCGACAAGGCAATTATATGTCATGCACCCATGTCATATCAACAGTCAAACTTAACTAATTCGTACTTTCTTGATTCGAAATGACCTTTCGATCTATTTGTTTGGTCCTTAGAATTTTCCATTTTAACACTGTTTAACACTGTTTAACACTGTTTAACACTGTTTAACACTTGTGAATAATTCGAATTTCTCTTTGAAAGTTTAAATTCTATGACATGTAAACTTAAAAAGAAATAGCTATTGCTTGGGCTTCAAATCTGGTTGTCAACTTCAATAACGGGGGTTATTATTGTGTTCTGTTTCCGGAAAGAGCTAACTTATTGGAGAAAAAACATGGCAATTGCTTTAAATAGTCAATGTCAATGTATTGCATCTGTGTTACTCATCACGTTTGGCGTTGACGATTTCAGTGCGTTGTGAGACGATACTGTAGGATTCTTGTTTTGTACTTTTTTCATGATTTCCGTTGCAGTTTCAACTCTCTTTTTTCAACTTTTTAGTTTTTCGGTTTCAAAGCCTAAAATTCGCCGGACTTTGATTGTATAAATAACACTAGCTGATAAAGTAGCCGCAATACAGGAATTTTAAAGAAGACGTGATGCAGAACATGTTGTTGATGAAGACGATGCTCTCCTTCAAAAACTACGACAATTTTTTTAATTACGAAGACAAAATTTTGAGCTGCTATTATGTAGTACTTATATCATCTTATAAAGTACGAAGTAGGAACACAAAGTTTTGGATAAATTTCTTTCTCTATCTGGTTCACTCAGAGCCGAATTATCCAGGCTCTGCTGTTTAATGAATGTATTAGATGTTTATAGAAAATAATAATGAAAGCACATTAAAATGTGCACTCATAGATTTGAAGAGAAGTATCAGCATTCGTCTTCAACAGCGCAGAAGACTCCGTGTTCTGACGGCGAAATCAAACGTCAATATCAACATTCATCAATGAATGTTTAAAAATAATTATCTTAGTTAAGAGTTTCTTCTTTATAAAATGTCCATTTTCCAAAATTGCTCAATAAGAGATGTAAAATCAATAAATTATCTATGGGCAGTTGTAGATTATATTAATCTTTTTCACCATTTATAGAAAGACTTTGATCTCCGATATTCCTCACAAATATTAGATCTTTGCTAACTACTCTGGTAAAATACGACCTCAATGTCATTTAAATTTGAATTTGAAGAAAGAGCCCAATGTCATGAATTGGGAATGTTGTTTCCACCTAAAAAAGAACTTCAGTTTGAGAAGTTTCATGTCTTGCTCATAAGTGTGACTTCTACAAGTGCTAACATATTCATAGTTTTGAGGAGTTCCTTTGTGGCATATGATAGAGATCAATACGTAGAATATTAAGTGCAAACTGTTTAGAAGAAAAGCTGAAGTTTTTATAAGGAACAGGGAAAGAGACGTTACACGTGAATCACTGCCAACTGAAAACTCTCAATATTACACGAGCATGGTAATTCACAAAAATATGATTCTGTTAAAAACTCTAATTTTAAAGTATTTTGTTTTCAACGTTTAAAATTCTTTGACTTCTGAATACCCAGTTGCGATTCCTCGTTCATAAGAAAAGGTCAAAATAGTCGTACTTATTTCTTGTTATTTTTGCTTTTAAGTATTCTCATTTTGTGTATTTCTGGTAGTATCATTTTTAGATATTCGCTATTCTGGTGCTCTGGGAAATTCATTCAACTGCTTGCAATTTGTTTTGTTTGCATAGGAAGTGGTAACTTGTTCTAATGATTACTTCAACGTTGTAATTCGATGGTATACTAGTTATCTCGGACAAAGAACATGTGAAAGGTGAATATCGCTGGAGTCAAATTTTCGTCGCTCCAGCCTGTTCAGACTTTTTTCTGGGGCCGAAAGATTCTCTGATTTTCTCGGACCACCCAAGCTCTGCGTATTCAAATGTGAGTACCCTTGCTGGGAAACTTTTCTCCCCTTCGTTAGACTGAAGTCTCAATGTTAAGTTAATCATGAGGTCTGAGAGAAAAAAGACCAGAATTCATCTTTTTCGTATTTGCGGAAAAGTGTTTGCTATTGAGGATGATATTAATATGTGTATTTAACTTGAAATGCGGGAGTTATGTGATTTCACACCATAAATGTTTACTTTAGTTCTAAGTAACAGGACAAAAATTTAATTAAAACATGTCCTATCTACCGCGAATAAAGATGATAACATATTCTTGTCTTGAATAAATGATATTTAAGAATTTAAAATGTTAACACCACGAGCTGAATTAAGTATTACTGATTGGGTGAAATACGATATTCATTATGTATGGAATTCGGAATATGAAGTGGAACGTATAATCCAGGCAACTTCAATTGTATTTCAAACAAGTATTATTTCGTATTTAGTGAAAAGGACTCGGTATAAAAGAATAAGCAAATAATACGATGTGATTAATGAGTTGATTGAGAAAATTTGCATGTTTGTAGGGGGAATCGTTGGGTACGGTCTTGCCTTCCTCTCCATACTTTCGCGTGGCGCGTGGGGGGGGGGGAGGAGGAGAAGAACCCATGGCGTCCTCCCCCGCAATAAAGGCGCCGGCACGCGACGCTTCCTTCTCCCGCTCCCCTCCGCGCTTCCTTCTGCACCCGATGTATTCCCTCGAGCTGGTCGATAGACGCGCGTGTATCGCGCGCAATTTCGAGGGCGCGCGGTCTCCGTCTCTTCTGCCGCGCCGAACTGTCCTCCTCCTTCATCCCTTCCGGTTGTCCTCTCTTCCCAATATCGCTGTGCTCCCTTCACATCGATGCGTCGCTCGTGTTTCTGACTTATGATTTTAGTTTTAATGTTCTTATTCACAGTGATCTAAAGAATACCATTCATAAATTGTATAATTCTAGTAAGACAAGTATTATTAGTATTTTTTCCACCATGCTATCACTAGTGTATCAAAACGCCTTTGAACTGTATACGCCAGAGCTAGTTTGAAGGCACGGAGAAAGATAATGTTGTATTATTTTAAAATTATTGTATTTTTTCTAAAGGATGGATCAAATTTTTTCTTTTAGTTTCACAAGTTTGTGCTTCTGCTTGACACATGTTTTGCGATTTGATCTTTACTTTGTGATGACTAAATCGAAAAAATGTGACCAAAAATACCGGGCAATTGTTCCCAAAACCCCACCCAAAATGAATAATATCTGTGCCTGAAACATGAAATTGTATACTTGATACATATATTGCATACTTCTATATGATGTCAGTGTAAATATGGTAATGCAGTACGCCGGAGAGAGAGCTCAATTTTATTTTATTTATTTATTTATTTATTATTTTAAGCGATGTTTGGGCAAGTACTACAAAAATCAAGCGTATGACTGTCTCACACGTGCTCTATTGCTGCTATTTTCGTGATATTTTCAAAGATAACTTAAAAGAATAACTAGTACTAATCGGTAGTGTTCTGTTACTGATATGTGTGTCCTTCATGATAACAAGCGATGTTGACAGAAGATACTGAAGACAGTGGAATGACACAATGGTTCCAGAAAGCACATTAGTTACACGAATGTGGAAATTAGTATTTTTTCAGAGCCATTCCATTATGCGACATTTCTCTCCCAGTATTTATCTCATAATTCAACGTAATATAGAAGAATTCATTCAATATGAGTCTCATTATTTTGGATGTTTTTCAGACATTATTTTATGTTGAATATTAGATTTCATGTCCTGTGTGTTGACAATTCGTGGTAATTTCCGTAATATTTGAATCGTAATTTTGAGTCATACGCTAGCTATGAAAAAGCAAACGACTTTTGATTAACTGTCGTTAAGTGTTTAAGCCTTCGTGTAATGGTAGGGATTTTATTAATTAATATTTTACCATGATTTTTACATGTTTACATATACGTGGAATATTGAGCCCCAATTAATCATAGATGAGCGATTCTACTTCGACTCCTTCCTCGGCTTCATGTTTATTTAACGTATCCTATGGTGGCGCTGGTTCAAACCCTGTTTGATCCAAGTAGGACTCGCGATATTGGACGCAGTGGGTTTCGCGGCAGGTTTTCTCGGGGTACTCCCATTTCCCCTGCCTTTGATTCACCACAACATTCACTCATCATTTCACCCGAGGGAAGCTCAATAGATCAAACACTAATCGCAGAGCGTTGGGCATACATTGTCTCCCCTAGCTGAACTTCCTGATAGTAGCAACACTCATCTTCCAATGTGAGAGTAGAGGTGAGATAGGAATCTTCTGAAAGTCAACGGATTGTTGTAGTGCGCGACCGCTCACATGAGTTCGTTTGTCGCTAGTCTTTTGATGCAGCCTAGTGTATCTTGAAACTGGAAGCCATTTTGAGTTCCGAAAAGTATGTAGGGATTGGCGATCTTGTTATCAGTCGTAAAACATGTTTTTCAGTCACTCTTAACGGTTTGAGTAATTTGTTTGCTTTCGGGTTATGCCACTCGGAAGAGGCATGCGTCATTGTCAGTCTCGTACAAGATTTATACGATTTATGTGCAAGATAAATAAATTCAAATCTCCGCCGGTAATTTTCTCGTCGTTCGAAATGGTTGGAGGAGTCTTATTTCTTAGTCTGCCTTTTATGGATATCGTTTTCACTTGTTTATTCCATATTAATGTATTCCATGTAACATGTTTTTACCACGTTCTTTAAATGTTTTCGTGTATAAATGATCTGAATCTCGTGTTTTGTTTCAAGAAGTAACCGTGTAGAAATGTGCTAGTCAGTATACGTACTGTACCATGGAAAGCTTGCCGGTTAATAAAAGTAGAAACGTCCACAGCCGCTTTGCCAAAGAGTTTCCGATGTATTTGCATGAAATATTTTCGCAATGAAAACTCTCATAAGTGCACTGACGCATTTGTACAGCAAAATATTGCTCGAAATACTTGAAACGTTATTTATACTCTCTAATAACATCTTTTTGGTGACAAAAGTGTCATTCTTTCATAGAATATTGAAAATTTTTGTAAAAAAATTATTACCTCCCATTTCAAATTTTAATGGCGGTTTACAACTAAAAGCTGTGGTATTTGGGAAACAAAAAGAGAAAACCTCTGAACATTTGCCCATATCTTTGTTATTACTTGAACATGATTCCGAAATTTTTAACCTCTCCGTGCCCGGGTAACTACTAAAAAACTATGAATAATATTATAAAAGATTTCTTCCACTAAATGCCGTTTCAGTGCTATTAGGTGCCAGATTTAAAAAATACATTTTCTCGTTTAGTTCGCTGCTTAACTGTTTATCGAACTATTCATCCCTTAACTCTTAGATGCTTTATTTTGATCTGGTATCTCATCCAGCATTGGTAAAGAATCATAGAATAATGCGTTTGGGAAACCTATGCGACCAGTGCATTAGAAAAGACCAAACTCAACCCAAAAATAAAATATGCGTTCAAAAATGTATATTTACAGATTTTTTAAAAATATTTCCGTTCTCTACGAATATTTCAATAATATTTCAGGATGTGTGTAAAAATATACTTTTTCAAATATTTGTGTGAGGATAGTAAAATTGTTGTTTGAGAAAAATTTTACATGAAGAGAATATCGGAGTATCTTTTATGGTGGAACTGTAAGCCGTGGCAACAATTCAAATCTGATTGAGAAATGAGATACGAATTTAATTCACTGAAGCAGTAAGAATTTTTCCAGGTCAGTACGATTAATCCATCACTCGTCCCGTTCCTCTCACAAGGATGATATCGTTGAATCTTCAGAAACGAGAACTCCTTCCTCTATCTCTCGCGCTGCTAGCTCCACTTCACTGACTCTTGCCGTTTAAAGTAGCTACGTATATACTTCCTAATATCCTGTCTTTTTACCTCACTCTCTTGAAACTTACTTACCTATCGTAAACAGTCAAAAAAGTTTCCATTCACCTCCGTCGTTCATTGACTGCGTCTTCCTCTGTCTCCGACTCCAATTGATTCCATTGCGTTTTTGATCTTTCAGCCCATTTCTTTTCGACTCCTCGTCCCCTAATCGCCCTCGCTATCTTCCCCCCATCATCTTCACCTGCTTCGACCATCACCCCACCCACAGGCTTCGGCGTCGCCAGCGCGTGATGAGGACGGGCAGGGGCGCACGCGCGCTTTCGCAGATCGATGTGTAGCGGCGGCGGTAGTATCAACTGCTAGCGTCCTCACCTCCCCGCCCTCTTCCGTCCTCTGGTCCTCACTCCTCCGAGCGCATTCCACGCGCGTGCCACCGCGCGCGCCGTGATTGGACACTTCCATGCGCCTTTTGAGCCAGTGGCACTTCCGCCCTCGGAGCCCGCATTGCCGCGCTACTCCAACCCTGCCCACGTGGTTAACTAATACACTTTTAGCGGAGGTCGAGCAGTGGACAATGTAAGAGCGGACTCTGTCGAGATTAGTACATGCCACTCGGGCTGAAAAGCGGACAGTACATCGTGTTGAAATGGTGTTGGTGCGAGCTGGCGGGGACGAGGTCTATTTGAAAGGCTGGGGAGAACATTCATGTCGCTTTTGGCGAATATAAAATACATTACGGAATTGATACAAGGGGATATTGCAGATCGTAGAGGAGAATTTAAAAGAAAAATACTTCGAAATCAAGGTTCTCATAGAAAGATACGATAAGAACAATTTTGTTTCCATTTGTGTCTGTTTTTGTTCGACGGAAAAAAATCCTATATTCGCTTCCTGTGTCGATGAAGTACTGTAAGGGGATATCAATAGAAGTGCGTTACTCTATAAAATAGTTCGTGTAAAAGGAATGCCCCGCAAATCGATTCGAATAAAATCGCTTCTGTAGTACCGTGTGAGTTCGTATAGACTCCCACGCGTAGATCCCGTCTAACCTCTCCTCGTGTCGTTACGAGTGGAGAGCGGTAGACGAACAAAACCGACGTGCGATGGGATTTTCACGATTTGCGGACGTGCACAACGAGAGAATTGTCCATTGAGGCTGTTGAGTGCACTGCAGTCGAGTAACGCAAGTGCTGTGCGCGCTGCGAACACTGGAGAGACAAGTTCCAATGGGCGTCAACCTTTATATAGAGGATAGAGCACAGTGTGCGATGGGCGGAGGTTGTAAACTCGTGGAAAAATGATGACACGGAGTGATGTAACGACACGTTACCTTTTAACACCATTTTGTGACTTGTTTGCTGTTCTTAAGTTCCCTAACCTGTTTTGTCTTCAACTTTCTCCAGTCTCATCAATCTGAAAGTTGTGACCACTTCCAGCTGTGTTTTGTAATGGGAAAATGCTACAATTTTTAAAGGTCGTTGTGCTACGTAATGTACGTCAAATCACTGAAAAGTCTAATTATCGTTTTTGTTGAGATTTATATTACATTGCGCGATGGTTTTATGAATAATAATAATAATAAGTTATAACAATCTCATTGGTAGAAAATAGTTTTTTTATGACAGTCATACAAAATGAGACCTCACTTGACTCTATTTGTAAGTAACATGACCTGCCACTAAGAGTATTTGGCAACTCTGCTTCTTGCCTTGCACTCTGCCGCCTGCAGACTCATTGTCTCATGATATTAAGCCACCTGTCACTGTGAGATATTTAGTTGGTTTCATAAATTAATTTCCATATCTTGTATATCGAGTGTCATTAGTCGTAATAAATAATGAATATGGATTTCAAACAAATTGAATAAGTTTTGATCACACTCCAAAAATGAAAAAAATTTTGAATAAAAAATAATGGTGCAGTCATCTAATAAGGACTGCTTTAGTAAGTTAAGTTTTCAAGTAAATTCAATACATCGTGTCTCTCCAGTATGAAGTATCGCCTAATAATATCTCTTTAATAAAAATTAGTAGCAATTAATCGCTTACTAACACTAAATGTTTTTCCAAAGCGACCAAAATTAAAATAACTATTGAATTATGTTTATAAGCGTGTTTATCGTAGGTTATTGTTGCACTCGTCATCAAACGTCTGTTGCCGTGAGTAGCGAGTGCAATGTTGCCGAGGCATTACCATGACAATGGCGGACAGCTCTCCTAGTCTAAAATCGCGAACAAGATAGTGCAAAAAGTCAAATATCTCTTCAGAATACCCGGTGACCTCTATGAAAATTTATTTCAAAAATTGATATAAACTTTCGACAACATTTTAAAAGAAAATTCTCCTTTTCATAATATTTGGAAAGTAATTTATTTTTGAAAATAAGTTCATTTCTCATAAGAGACAATGTGTAAGATATTTGCTATTCAATAAACGGATGAAATACAAATTGCTGGTAAGGAATATTTTAAAAATAATAATTGTGTCCGTATACAAAATTAAGGAAGTTTAAAATATTTCATTCTCCGTCGGTACAACGAACTTAAGTACTCACAGTTTGGAGTACTTAATTGTCTTATAGATACATTAATAGAAATGATGTAATGTCAGTATTAGTGGCTTGATGAAACTACGCTGCAATAGAATTTACGCCGAGAAAAATTGCACAAAAATAAAAATTTCAATATCTGAATTATGTTGACAGTTTCATACGAGTAGAAATATAAATAGTATTTAACGATGTGATCCGCGATTTTTTTAGTGAAAAAGAGAACATATCAGGAGCGGAGAGAAAACAATTCAGTTATCTGAAAACGAGTGGTTTCCCCGAAATTACTGAGAAGGCTGGGGAAGTGGTCATGATTCTCTTCGGAACATTCGCGAAGTATGTTTATAATGATTGCTAAATTGTAAATGAGAGAGGAGAACAAATTACTGAGGAATTACTTCTCTTTGTCTATTGTAATTAGTTTTGATGATGTTATTTGACTTAAAACATATCTCTTCCTGGGCGTGTACTTTATTATTTTAAGTACTAATTACAAATTTACATTCATTGGTATGCAAATATAAGGTTTTAGGAAGATCGTGTGTAGTATATTTCTTTCTCAGTTATTTATATCGCCTTCACATATTTCATTAATATTTTTTTCTCGCATTCAAACTTAAGGAAAACAACAGATACATGATAAATTGTCGTTTGACTATTAAGAATATTGATGTGAAATTTCTTTTTTTCACGTAAAATCTTCTTGAATCGAATCAGAAAAGAAGTTCACTTGAATCCGCTGAAGTGTTCTGGGGTTAAATGTCGGGCTAAGACGAGCTTGAGTCATCAAAGGCGTTGCGAGAGCGCAAGAACGACTGACCATAAGCGGCGGAAGACGAGAGACTACCGTCTTCTATTGTGAATAAATGTATATCGTCCCTTCCTGAAGCTTCATAGAATTTTCATCTCTTGTAATTCTTTCTACACAAATGAGTGTAATGAACTATAAAGTTTATTGAGCTCGGTCATTAAAAATAGAATTACATTTGTTCGCAAATTTCCCTGACTTTTGATGAGGCATATCGAGTTGAAAGAACTGTTCTGTCCCACTGTGTGACAGTATGGCTTCCTGTGGACGGTATAGGAGCCATAGGGGCAAGGCAACCCTTCAACAGAGACGTATGACAGAATGGGAAAGCTCGGTGCACGTGCAGTCGATATTAGAGTATCAAAGGAACATCGCGAGTTGTGAAGGGAACAAAACCGGTTAAGTAATACAAGGAAATGTGGCCAGCGTGATCAGAATTGGAATGAGGATTGGAAACGAGAAAAAGAGAAAAGTACTCAAAGGGCGGGTTTTTACCGACCGACAGACTCCGGCATAACTATGATGAGATTCCATGGTAGTTTATTCTTAGTTTGGTCCAGTCTCTGACACAGTGAGGGAGAGCGCGGGTACAATCCCTTGCATTTGGTGTGTAAGGACTTACATTGTAAAATACACACAGAGTAAAGATATATTATTTAGAAATCATGGTTTTATAAATCTGTGGTAAATTTTTTGTGTCATTTTACACATTCAACGTATAAATGTGAGATCTAATATGCAACATTTGTGACATAATTCTTTTAAAATAACATGATTCAATATCTAAAGTTATCCCAATTCATTCTATGGCTAGAGTCGATTCAATGTTCCGTTATATTATTAAGTTACAACGTTTTAATATTACTTTTATGTTCTTTAATCCTATGCTCCAATACTCTTTTAGCCTCTCCAAGTAACATTTTCACCTTTGAGCATCTGTATGTTTTTATTATTCCTTGACTGTGTAAGACACTCCTTCTCCTCGCCATGCCGTGGCAGTAACCAGTAACGTTTTAGTCATAATCAGTCTTTCACTTGATGAAGTCGCTCACATAAGACGAAACGTTGGGTTTTTATGTATACAGGTAAGTTTAAATAATGTGTATAATGTTAAAGATTTTTAGAGTTATACATCTTTGACAAGTGTAGTTGATATACACACGTAAGAAGAGTAGAAGAATAAATTGTCTGCTATATAAGGTCTTTTTACTTATAATATAAATCTATACTCTTTGTTTGATGGATCTATTTGAAGCTGAAATTGTAAGAAACGGTCTAGACGAGCGGGAACGATGTTTAAAATATTAACTCGTTTCGCACTAACGGAAATTTACGCGTTTTTTGCGAGCACTGCGCAGGTGATAGTTCACTAAGCATTGGTGATGCCAAGGTAACCTTGGTTATTTCATTTTATCAGAAGATATTTCTCTTCTGCCGAGAGAGAACATAGTTTTGGTCAACCATTTTCTCATAACATATTTTCCTTATTACATAGAAAGAATGTTCAATCCTTCTTACTCTATGGAAACTAAAATTTTAATATGTGATCAATGCCTTCGTGGGCAAAATGTTGAGTTCCTCTGAGGTGGAATTTGCTATCCTCTTAGTTCAAAAAAATCTCTATATGTTGACATTGCATAGCAGCGAAATTTCCCAGTTATGTCCGTCGAATATAAGACGAATCAAATTTATTGCTTATCTTCCCCTCGCATTTCCGTATAAAGAGAACGTTCTATGAAAAATTGGAAAATTAAATTCCAGTTTATACGCACTGCAACAGCAGACTCACGCTTCCCAATCAAAATTAACCACACCAACAATTCGTCCTCGTACTGCATTTTAGTACTAGATTTTGTACTGTTTCCATATATGTAAAGGTATTAGAATTTATCAAGGTTGTTAATTCAGTAGATAAAACCATTCAAAACTTCTTTTTTTATTTTGTTTTTTCAAATGTCAGTGCATATTTGATTAAAAATATTTAATTTGCTTTTCATTCTTTACAACATTTTGTCCCTAAATAAAGCAATTTTTCGATTAAATGAATATATTTCTAGATATAGCAAAATGTTTATTTTTGAAAACGGATTCAAAGTACTGGGAAATTACAAAAATTCTCACCATATTTTTTCAAGAAAATTCCAATGAACCGTTAATTGTACAACACAAAGCAATGTCCCATAGTTTATGAGAATTTATGAGTGCCATCATTATTATATATCTCATAGTGTGAATATCATTTTAAGAAATACTGCAATGTATTAGTGTTACACGTGCTTACTATTATACCTTTTCCTTAAGTCTTAGCTTATATTTAATGCAATGAGTAATAATGTTCTAACCTTTGAATTTCCATTTCAGGTGAGTGTCCCAAACGTGTTCAACTCGGTGTCAGAGCACCTAAGACCACGGGTGAGTTATTGAAAAGGTTGCGATCACCTACTGCTTCAGCGTTGAGCCTTCATTTCCGGTTTACTTTGATGTTGGAGAACATTGGTTCGAACCTTATTCAGCTTCACCATATTGAGAATACTTAATTGTACAACACAAACCTCAGACCACTGCACGGTGCGTAACATTTCTAGGGAATCCTACTATTCCCCTCATTTCTCCCTCTCAACACTTACGGAAGAGGCGTCATCGCGAAAAATAATAAAAGTAAATATATTTTCATTTGGCATTGAAACTCCTCGAGCTTATTGGAAACATGCCTTTCGAAGTAATACGGGTGAATTTATTTTATTTTTTGATGTAGTTTTGTATGTAGTTTATGTATGATCTTGAATATAACTTACAGTAAATAAGATAAATATTCTTTTATAAGATTAAAATTTTATTCTCAATTCCCGTTCCGATGTGTTCGTGCAGCTTTTTGGTATCATTCTCGCCATGGCGATTACCATATCCGATTTCATGACGAGAATTGAGAAGAAATTGAATAGTAATTGCAAACACTGTCTTCTCAATTTCTTGCTCAAATATGTTAGGGGTAGCTTACTATTGTTCTCTTCTCGCTTAAACCGAATCATAGGTCAACATAATCAAAGCGGAAGTATAGTGCTTTGCCTTCAGAAAATTTCTTTGACGCTTCCACAAACTCGCCAGTTTCATTACGCGGAAGCCGGGACAACGCGTGGTCGCAAAGGTCAGCAAAGGAATTTGTTAACCCCTTACTGCTATCCGAAACAGTTATCGCGATTTAGATCTCTGGACACGCGGAGGAACGCAACTCTGCTCGCGTGCCGTCCTCTTGACATCCCTGCTCTACAACAATAACAGTTTGAGAGAAAAAGTTAAGTAAGAATGTTTAGAAACTGAAGCACTAGATTTTGTACTGTTTCCATATATGTGAAGGTTATAGAATTCATCAAGGTTGTTAATTCAATAGATAAAACCATTCAAAACTTCTTTCGCTTCGTTGGTGCAATGGTTCATTTTTATATTTTTTCAATGTAATTAACTTTTTTTGAGTTTCTTATGAATAGGAAGATTCTACAGTGAATATCTGTTTTAATTTGTTATAAACCTCTTTAGATCTCACAAATTCTGCATTGCAGTATAAATAGTGTGGTACAAACGTGACTCACATAAATTCTGGTTACAAACCCGGACCTTTTTTTTTATAAATCCTTGATATATCATTAACGTTTAAACTTTTGGGTAAAAATACGGTGGAATTGGGTTTCAGCAGTGACTTGCCAGAGTGAAATTTTTTTCCCCAGTTTTTTTTCTTTAACTTCAAGTTTTTCTTCGACTCTCGAAAAACTAATTGAATGGAGAAGGCTGTGTTTGTTACTAGGTTAATCATTAATGCCTTGTTCTGTGATTGACCTTCAGCTAGCTGTCTCGTACTTTGGGAGTTTAATACATCACATCTGTACGGAAGTAGGTATTGCCTCTCTGACCTGAGCAGATATCGTGTTCCGCTTGTCTGGGGTTTCAGTGGTTCTCGGACACACCGGATCTCTAAACTGATCTCGAACAATGGGTTCAGAGAATCCTTCACTGCGAACAGTGGAAATGCCACTCTCAACTTTGGTAATCTGCGTAAACGAATTTTGCAGTGCACCCCACATTTCTTTGAATTGCGTTTCACCTCTCATTTGAATATTGTAAAATATCACGAGGACGCAAAAAAAAAAATTCGTTTATTCCAAAAAACTAAATTCAGAAATGTTCCGTCACACCCCAGTTTTATTGAATCCGTACTCTGTATTTAAGGGTGTTTTTTTAAATAATGGGTGTATTTAAGGGCGATTTTTAAATAATGGAGGATGACGGAGCAATTCCGACCCTGGATTCGGATTTAGCGCGTCGAAATACATGAGGATATATAGGTCTAGACTTAGGAACAAATTTCTTTTTCTTTTTATGCTCTTGAGCAATACTTGCCTCATTGAAGAATTTGTTCGTAAAAATATCGTTGACTTTTTTCGCAGGAAGGTAGAGTAAAATGTTCATATCAGACTAACTTTGCAGCTGTGTTTGTACCAAAGTAAACAGTGGGGGCGATTATGGGGACGAGGCGAATGCTTACTCTCTCCCCTACTTTTCGGGGGGGAAATAGCTTTCTATTCCAATTAACCACCTAAATCTAAGATTAGTAAAAGCTATTTATACGAGTACATACCGTGGTATCTTAACAGATTATATTTCCTTTAAACTCAATTAAAACATTTTCTATGTGGAAACATTTTCTATACGAATATAAAGTTTCGCTTCCGCGGCTGACATTCGTACAGCACCACACTTGTTTTATATTTATTTTGGCAATGGTCACTCAGACCACCTTGTCTGCCGTCAGTGTCTCTACACGGCTCTAATACCAATGTATACTAATATTTACTGTGTATATCTTATATAAATTTTCTGATACAAATGTTTATGTATTCAAAAATATTTATCTCTATTTTCTTTGTCTTTTGCTTTACCACGCTACTTAGACATTGCGAGATCTCATCAGCGTTCCCGTCTTTGCCGCGTGAAAGAGAGCGCAAATCTGCTCCCTGTTATTCCCATTTCTCTCCTCTTCTCTAATTCTTCCATGGTTTATTTTCTTTTCTCCCATTATTCTTTCCAACTACTCTTGTCATACTCTTGTATTAAAATTTCACGTATTTCCCCTATTTCTAAAACGTAACTGTTGAATTTCTCATATAATTCGTTATTTGTCTCATCTATCCAAATTATACAACACAATTTTCATTAAATCTTATATTAATCTTCCCCTTTCCTCCCTTAATAAAATACATTCCCATGAAATATGTTTTACTGTCTCATCTCTTCCTGACAAGTGTTGTATCCACTCGTAAACTTCTCTTTTTCATATAATAGTTAAAATTGCCATGTTCTGACATGAATTGTATTATTTGTGGATTCAAAGTAAACCATTTTCTATCCTTATATGCAAAATTAACCTATGGAGTATAATTATATACATCATTATCTTTGATGCGTTTATCTCACCTTGTCTGCCAGGTTTGAAGCAAATACTTAACTATCCGCTTTCGTGATCCGTTTGTTCCTTTATCATCTCTCCATGTATCACCACTGTGACATCTATTTTCAATATTCGCCGGTACTTCAACTTCATAATGTAAAGGTCCAGGTTCATTACCCATGTAAGATTTCTAGTGCTTCTGACGAAATTGTATTATATGTTCCTCCTAAACGTAAGAGGCACATCCTCTGTAAAGCGCCGCAGCAAATAGTGGAAACTGACACAACAGGATGTATTTGCTGTAAGAAGGGGTAACAAGGGCACAATTACATTTTGTTTACCACCGCCCAGTATCCCGTGGTGTATTTTCTTGTTTATGAATTTCTCTTTGGTCCCCCCGTCTCCCCTTTGAAATCCCAGTCACCACTGCTGAACACGAAACAAAATCGTTTTATGGTCACATATATTTTATTTGTTCGTCAAAATCCTTCTCTTCGCTAGTGGTTCCTACTGAATAACCAAAGTGCTTAAGTTTGCAAATATTTGCCTTTGCTTTCACGCTCTCCAGAGCAATGGACCGTCTCAGTACGTCTGTCGTTTTTTCATTCTGCCCATAAGAAATTAAATGATTCTGAATATCCTCCATGAATTCTTTTATTTGTCATTTTTTTACCGTATGTTCTTGATTATCGAATTCAATTTGTAAATATAATGTGGGGAAAACACTAACTATAGTTCAACTGGAATAATGTAAATCAGATTAATAAGATTATTCGTACACTCATTGCTGTAATTTCATTTAAGGCAGATGTAGGTTTACCTTATAAGTTTAATAACAAAATCTTAAGACTGCCTTGTGCTTTGTAAATATCCCTTATAATGACGTTTTATTTGTCACTTGATGTGTTGTTCCAGTTTCTTTTATAGCTCTTTATGACTTAAGAACAGTTCTCAGAGTGGGATTCAAACATTGTCCACAGTCATTCAATGGAAGACTGAGAAGCGTTTAATGCTAGTTGTTTTAATATGAAATTATCTTGTGTAACATGGAATTCTCTTGTGTTGGTTTCTTTAATAATACGAACTTACATATTCTTCTCATATTGTTGGATTTCGGTGAGTCAATATTACTATTCATTTTTAAGAATAAATGAAATAAATAAAATATTAGTATTTTAATAATAGACAACACCACATCTTTCATTTCTTCTTCTCATATCCTAGTTTCATAAATCACCTTTAAACAAGTTCCAACAACATTCAAAATTATTTTTCTTGTATATTTTAATGCGTTAATTAATAGCTATAAGAGATTTATGATTGATTATAACTATATTTATTATCGTTTTATTTTCCACCATCCAATCTTATATGAAACTTGGTCCGGGTTTAAAAATAGATTAATCATTCTAAACTCTATACTTTCCTCTGAACTATTTACATTGCTGCTGCAAGAGCTACATAAATGTAAACCGTATAAACTAGAAAGGACCAGCACTTGAGATTAGATTGTCATTTTGCATTACCTATTTTTAATTTTTAATATTCTTCTGTCGCATTTTTCGAAGTCAAAGAAAAAAATGAAAAAGCTCTTAACATTTATTATAGTTGAAAAAACAACAAACAATTTGCTAACTTACAAAACTTAGCTCTTTCATATTATTGTTATTCGCCCTTATGAGTCTCCAATCGTGGGTATCTCCCCCACATAGGCAATGTATAGTTATTTGCAGTCCAATATTTTGTTATGGGGCTAACCCGGGGTGATCCCCTATTTTTAATAATAGTATAATTATTACAAATATTATGTTATTTATAAGAACTTCTGAATGTACACTGAGTTAAGGGCTGCACGGTAAAACAATTTTTATTATAGTTTTAGAGTGTGAACCACTCTAAAATAGCGTCACAAAGGTAGGTGCTTGCCGTTTTATTTTATTGATTCGAGTTTAATCGATTGAGGTGTAAGGATTAGGCGAGAAATCAAATTTTAAGGAACATGATTTGATAGAAAAATCTAGAAATATTTCTGAAATTTATAAATTTAGAAACGTTTCTCTTTTCCTTTTAGAGGCGCATCCATAGAATCGTTTGTGTAAATGATTTTTTACTTAGGGACAAAACGAGGAGAAGCTTTTGAAACCTGCCAGATCAACGGAAACACCGAAAGAAGAAGCCATCTAAAGCTACTGAAGTGTGCACTGAAGCCACTGTGTCAAGGAACCTGTTGCGCGTGCCAATTGTTAGTCACAGTAATAATTATGTCACGCTTCACAAATATTTTCCAATACTCCCTTGTTATATTTGTAATTCTAATAACAATACAGTTTACTGAATATAATT
>NNCF01125922.1:1904210-1968470 GCA_002313205.1 Laupala kohalensis
GAAAAACTAGCCCTCAGGGGAAAAAAATTGTAAAGTTTGGACACTTGATACTTAGGTGTATGATGCAGTGCTAGTATAGTTCCAATAACTAATTAAATTGTAAACTAAATTTGAATAAAAATAGTAAATTAAATTGAGGAAACTAAATTGTAATAAAAATACAGCACTCTTGAATGTAAATCGATAGTTCTTCTCATCATCAACATTATTTGGAGCGTTGATATTTTGCAAAGTAAAAACATACAAACCTATCAATATGTTAGGAAAATAGCGCAATAGAATTCTGCGTGGGAAAAGTGCCTGAAGAATACCTCAAAATATTTTCATAAACACAATATTTTGTCAAATACGCATTTGTTTGAGTAACAATTCTTACGTATTTCCGTCGATACCTCATCTTTGTTTAACTCTGATAGATAAGTTAAAGATCGCACTAGAGAAGAATTTTAGAATTTTAGTTCTATCATGTACTTATTTTAGTTCTATCTTTGAATCGTGGAATAAATAACCGTCCGAGTAATGATTATTGAGCAGATATTTTCGTTGGTAACGAAACTACTCTTACACTGGCAGGTTCTCTTTAGGGTTTCCAAATATATCCAATGGGATCTAGGGCAAAGAAGTTAGCAACAAGGGCTCTAATGACCTTGCCGTTGACGAGCCCTATAGCCCCACAAAAATAAAAGAAGTTAGCAACACTTCCAGTAACTCCTCTTAGTTACGAGATGGAATTTGTCTAGAGCAAACTTGTAGGTCCGACACATCCGATAAATGCTCAATGGGATTCAAGTTGGGAGAACTTAGTGGTGAGATCCAAGTCGAAGTCCTTCTCGCATCCCTCAAGCTGCTTTGTACAATACCTTACCACTGCCAACACCAAAGACCATGCAGTAGTGCTATTATCATGGAATGTTAGTATCTTCCTTTTGTCTTATGAAAGAAGAAATGTCTGGTGAATAGTCATATAGTTCTAATATTATTCAACACATCTGTATTGTGTTCCAAATACTTCATCAAAATATATCAATCGCATATTATAATTTTTTCACTTGTAGTAGTTGATTGTGATTTCTAATTTTCAAATGAACATTTTCATTAAGAATAGTTATTTAAAAGCTCACAACATATTCCAGCTTCATCTGATTACCAAAATTTGTTGAAACCTAAGAGTTCAAAACAACTTACTACAGAACTTTACAGTTCAAAACAAATCATACCATCGTCCGTTTTCGTCAGCGTATTAAATCGAACCGGAATAAAAACCTAAAACAGATGCAGAACAGATATTTTTCTTAGATACCAATAATTACAATATTTCTGTACTTAAACCGGAACTCAAGAAAAGTCGTTCTGAATATTTTGTTGTCTCGACTTATATACTAAAGTTAAAATCTTGATATTATGTAGTATTTTGTTTCATATTAAATTTAATGTATTTTTAATTCAGTAACGTGCGTTTTATACAAAAATAAACCGCAGACCGTTCAGAAAGAGTTACACGAGACAAAAATATGACCCTTGAATGCAGTTACACATTTATGAAAAACTGATGTTAAATACCGAGTTGAAATTGAGAAGTCGTTAATTTATTATCAAGTACAAACCAACTTTTATTGCATTTTAACGTTATCTCATGTTACATTATACAGAACTATCTGACTTTTGTTATTTTTGTACAAATATTTTTTCTTAAATCCCCAGGGAAAACACTATTGATATGTGTGTGAGGTTTGATAGTGTTAGTATGTGATATTTTTGAGTATCTTTAATTTCCCCCTTTAAGTTTCATGATTAAAGAGGAAGAGTTATCGCGATGAGTTTCAAGAAATTACAGTTCGCAACTCATTACAAAAGGCTTGTGGTCAAACACAGGTTCCGATATCGTTTCATAGTGTCAAGAGGTAATTTAAACTTTACAGTCCCAAGAGATGGCATTAGTCCCACCGTAGAAATATCACTATATATTAAGCAGAATGGTAAAGGATTATGACTTATTTATATCACACGGGATTCATAAAACATTTTAAAGGCAGAATAAGAGAGCACAGAACCTGCATTTTTTCATCGTACAGTTACGATCTCTAGGTTCGGCGTACTTCTTTACATTATCCACGGTTATTTCTGTACGGATATGCTTCGAAAATTCTTAACAATATGGTATCTTCTTTGCCGTTATGTTATAGTTTTTTTAAGGCATTCACGACAAACACCTGAACTCTCATTAAATGTATATAATATAGGTATGTATAATTTACAAATCACAGGAATTCTGTTGAATTAATAAGAATTCATGACGTTAGGACTGGTTAACAAGGGTAGTGTAATGAAAAAGTTCCCTATTATGAATATGAGCCTGCACCTCTTATCGACAACCAGAACATGAAGTTGTACTGGGCAGAGATATTCGAACAGAAGTTACCATACCAGATGTTACCATACTAATCGCCCTGATTGGTAAATTAAAGTAGGAATGAGGTGCATATTATTGACATAGCTATCCCACTCACAACATCAGTACTACCTACAATTCCAAGATCAGCAAATATGAAGACTTGGCGGATGAGATAAGGAAACTCTGGAGGGTAGAGAAAGCCACTATCCGACCCATAGTAATTTCGGTCACAGGCATGGTTTCAAAATCAACTAAGTTTCAACTTGAAGCACTAGGCGCTGGAAATGTGATTGTTGCTCTACAGTGATCATTAATTTTGGACACCTGTCATACAGTGAGGAAATTTTTAGCAGAAGAGCTTGACTAAAACTAAGAAGTAAATGAGAATAAACACGCTCGTTTTTGCTCACCGGAACCGTGCGTGCGAGCCTAGCCACAATACCACCTGTGGCAGGTGAATATTTTCCCCCGGGTGGGAAAAGTGGAAAATTCATCATAGTAATACTAATACAATCGAAAAAAACTCAACTATATATTTTTTCTGAATGTTTTCTTTGTGAGAATATCAATCACCCAAATTTTTTTGCTCTGGTTCATTTCGTTAAAATCGTTTTTGTTCCATGCATGGAACATTGAACGGAATATCATATGAAACTATCCCAACATTACGTGGAATTCGATTGAAGACCTCTAAAGACAGTTGTCACATCTGTTTGTCATTCTTTGAATGTCTCACAGTAATACGTCACACATTTTATTTAAATAACATTACCTGTGTAAATATTGTAATGTTATTTTTTATATTTTTTTTAATACATTGAAATATTTTATGTAGAGGGATAAAAGTTTGTTAAATAGGGATTAATTTCACAGTTTTATCCTATATTAAAAATGTTACCACATTACAGTTAGATCAGTCGGTACTCGCTTCGACTATTGAGAACTCAGTATTTTTGTTGTTGAATCCTTTAGAAAGCTTGCAGATAAACTTTATCAGTGGGTAGAAGAAATTACTAATAGAAGACCCTTCATATTGTTCGAAACAAATCGATTTATGAGTTTAATCGTGAGAATGTTCATGTGTAAGATTCAATAAAAAATTATGACAACGGAAATCTAACTAGTTTTTCAGACATTTAATTAATGACAAAATGCTGACTGCCACGTAACTGCGTATAAAAGTTTCGTACTATAAATGAAAAATAATCATACATTTCATTTAAGAACGTCGGCAAAATCTGGAATGCCAAGGTATGTGTGCTTTCTTCCTTTCTTGATATCTCCATTCCTACGGGTCAGGTTTTCGCATATCTATCGCAGATTGATTTACCAAACACTCACACGAAACCTATTGTACGTAATACATTGAAAATTTGGAACAATAATTTTACTGAGTCGTTTTGCGATGTTTTCAATGACATAATTACGAAGACAGTGACAGTAAAATAATTAATAAATGTAAGAATAACCAAAACTAATCTTACCAAAATTACAATTACATTGTATCAATTACGTAACACTTTGGGAATGATAGCTAACGAATAGTTTTATGAATACGTCAAATAAGACAACTATATTTATACGTTTCTCTAAAGTTAAAAACAAATCCTGACTTCCTACGCCTTCTGTATATAGCGAAACGTCTGACCCCTACTATGAATCTAATGATCATAATGTTCCATTTCTTTCAGAGATCAATTTTGTCCAGCTCCTTTCTAAAAATTTCTCCCTGTGAGTTCTGTAGTTGTGAGAGGGGTTCGGAGGAATACTCCCCGCGGGCCAAACCCTGCCACAGACACCTGGTAATAACGTCGCCTAAGCAAGGGATGGAGTGGGAGGGGGGGCGGTTTGAGGGGACAAACGAATGGATGGGGACGGTGTTTGTCGCTGTAACGCTGCCGTCACCCACCAGCGCCCACTCTTCAAAGCGATGTCAAGCTCAAAAAGCGACAAAGGCAATGCGCCTTGCTAGGTCTTGCAATTCGGTGTGAAGTTCCGAGGAAGATAAGACATAAATAAAATGTGTCGGGTTGACATAGAGTTCACAGAAGGGCATACTGTATTTGTTTGCTATAAAGCCCGGACCCCCATATTTGCGTTGTTTGTACAATGTCCAATACTCATGTGTTTTTGCGTGTTGCTCCATCGCACTCGCATTAAGTTTGTTGCTGAATTCAGGATTCGCATGTTTGAATATTCTGTATTAAATATAAAAATAAACAATAGTATTTTGTAAATAAGTGAATCAATATTGATAAAACTATAGCCATTATTTGTCGGCTAAATTTACAAATAAAATTAATCTTTTACCTACTGCATCATGACAAACAAAATGTATCTGTTCCAATTAGTACACTTTAATTACATTATTATTATTATTATTATTATTATTATTTAGTGGAATTTACAATAATTTCTTTCATCTACTTATTATTTTTTTAAATTCATTTAGCTCAACAAGCTTTAGTTCCATCCTGAATAATGTCTTTTAATAATGTTGTTTTAATATTTTGTTCATTATTTTTATTTTGCACAGTCATTCATTAGCGTAAACCAATCATTTCATATTATTACAGAGAAGTTTTTTCAATCATTTCTTTCACAAAGTGAATTAAGTATCCAAATTCATCGACAAGTATTTATACACAACAAGCAATGACACTGATCAAAGTGAAAAATAGTACATTTGATGAAACGGAAGTCTTATACTTGGCGTGTCTTATGTATTAATGAAGTGAAAATTACGTCAAAAGAGACGTCTCGTATCGTCAATCGTTTTTACTTTATATTCCATTTGCGCGGTTAATATCATCTGAACAGTTAGCTTGGCAAACGCACAGATGAGTCTAAATCGGGAAATTGCAGGATTTGTAGAATCGGGAAAAATTGGAGTATGAGGAAGTTTTAATTGTTATTCCACTTGCATGTTGAGTAACCGGGGGAAATGAATTTACACAAAACCTGCTTTTTCATATGAAAAGCAATTAAAATTTCTATTTTGAATAATTTACGTGAATTAAAGCGTTTGTAAAACAAATGGATAAAAGCATTATTGTTTTCTTCCTGCAAAGCAACTTAACAATAGAGAATTAAATTTAGTTTTAATTGTTCTGTCATTCTTTCCCGGCTTCGGGGTAATTGCTGCCTGTATTATCACGAAGGAGCACTCCCGGAGGGAGAACCTTGTAACTAATTAGCGCTGTTCGTTTTCCTAGCAAATACATATCAACACTTAATTTATTTTCCCTTGCTAAGCTTGCATTGAAATGCGAAACGTGGTCCCCCAAACTGTCCTTATTTCCAATAGCCAAAACAAATTGCAGAACCCTCACGCATGTATGTCCCTTTTACTAACACAGAGATTGTCAAATTTGGCACAGCATCTGCACAAAAAGGACAGTTCGTGACCGATTTCGTTGTGACAAGATGAACCGAGTACTTATAAAAGAAGATTCCATATTTCAAGCGAATTGGAAGAGCATGAAAGGTATCAAGCGGCGAGAAATTGAGTTTCGAGGATTAATACTGATTTTAATACAACACAATTCTGTACTGTGTAACTGAGTTCATAGCAATGAAGTGACCGTGGCTCACATAATAATACAAGAGTTATCACAATACTTTCAAGAATAACCAGAGTTGCATTAATTTAGGAAACAATTTCACATAATCATATCAGCAAGTATTTTGCATGAATATAGAGGAAACACATGCGAGAGATAAAGATGTGAGCTATTGAATAGCCATGTTAATAATCTCTATCTCAAAGGTCATGAATATCGTCGTACATTTTCTATTATATTTAAAAGTTCTTTCAAATGTTCAGATGAATGGTGTTGAATCCATTGTGTATTGTAAAGAATTATCTTTGCACTGTGGATAAATTCTGATCTTCTTCTGCAGCAGGACATGCAGTTTTTTCTTGACTTCTTTAAGGAATATTCCCAGCTCACTTCGATCTTCAAACCATTCATTCATTCGAATGAATTCATTCCTTCCTTCCTTCCTACATTCATTCATTCATTCATTCAGGTTCTCTTTACTTTCAGTTCTCTATACTAAATGTTTCATTTCTTTTTACGTTACGTTCTCTTTTCCATAAATCTACCCCTGTTGAAAAGGGAAAGCTTTAATTGTATTTGATTAAAAGAGAGGTTTCTCTTAGTATTTGTCAGCTTCCGAAGATATCAGATTATTTTCTCTGATTGTGTTCTTGAAATTCTGTCATGTTTTTTTATCTAGATGAAAAGAAAATAACCAAACACAACTGAATAAATGAACAACATTTTACTTCAACAAAACTAATTATACATGTTGTTCTGAACGTTGAATATCATGAAATGTATTACACACACAACTCATAAGACAAAATATATTTGCAAATATAAAAATATAGAAAACTAGTTAACCTGTGCGAAAATTCCTCTGACATACTAATAAAATGATACCAATCTGTAGGTCCACTGTATCATGAAAGCTCTAATGACCTCGATGTCGGCGAGCCGTAAAGCCCCACCAAAAAAATGAAAGCAACAAATACAAAGTGTACGCAAGAATCACATGGGGTAATATTATTAAGTTTTGTGACACTGTCAGATGTTGGTACTGTGATAATTACTTTAAAAATTTGAGAGGTAATGAACTCTTTCCCAGAGCCTTACGTAGAATATTTACATTCCGGTTGGCAGGGAAGTATTCCCTTAATGACACAAGCTTTGTTATGACTGTTTGCATATGTTCTCTATTCAAAAAATTTTCAATCTTCATTGTTTATAAGAACAGAAGATTTATTTCTGAAACGAGTCACAAACTGCCCGCGCAGCAATGCCAACTTGCATTTCGAAGTAACTTATTGATCATTATGGTATTGAAACATGAAAATGGGGTTACATTGAAAATAGGTATTCTCCTAAAACTTTTCTAAAAATCTGCACTATTTTATACTCTCCTATATAAGTTTGATATTAGTGAATGATAGGATTGGTTGTCCTTGTAGGTTTCATTCAAAGGCACACATGGCGACTAATACATGTCTCTAATGCGAAATCTGCAATATCAAATTTAAGTGTTTCTAAATTGGGAAATGGAAGAGCCACATTAAAAGTATGAATAAAGTACAGTTAAGCGAGACTATTAAATAAAAGAAACTTAATTATTGATGAAGGTAGGTTATATTAAAATAATAAAGATCTTATAAAACGTTTCCCAATTGCGATTTTCTTNAAATGGAAGAGCCACATTAAAAGTATGAATAAAGTACAGTTAAGCGAGACTATTAAATAAAAGAAACTTAATTATTGATGAAGGTAGGTTATATTAAAATAATAAAGATCTTATAAAACGTTTCCCAATTGCGATTTTCTTAGCATTGTATGTTTCGATTCTTTTGAACACAAACAAAAACAAAAGTAATGCGAAGATGTTCTAATAAACCAGATGATACGAAAATGAACTGCGCAAACTTACCTGTATAGATGCCATCAATGTTGGAGTGATGACGCGTTATGCGACACTGCCCAATAGCATATTTAGAATTTCTCAGCATCGTGAGAGCTTTCACGAAGATATCGGTTTTTTCACATCTCATACAGACAATTTCAGCTGATTTATGATTGAATTCGCTTTCAAAAATCTTTTCTCATATACCACCTGGGATTGAATTAGTGGATTATTGATCGTAACATTCATGGTAGGGTTTCGTTCTCCCATGCAGCTGGGAGGGCAAATACATATCAAAGTTCATTTTACACTCAGAAATTATTATATTTTTTATATAAAAATATTCTTTGAGAACAAAATTTCCTCAATTCATAAAAATATATACACAATTCTGCAAATATTGTTAATATTGTTTGTATAGTTATTTGTTGAAATTACTTCTTTCATCTACGACTGTAAGTAGAAATGTTTGCAATACCTTATCTTATATGATCAGACGACCTCGTGATTCTCTCTAGAGGGGGAACTTGGCTTACACGAGCTTAGCAAAGTGAACATTGCGAAGTATTATACTGCCATTTCTCATCACGAGCGCTCTGTTAGGGAAAAGGTGATTGCGTTGGTGGAAAGTGCCAATTTCAGTGCCTCGGCGGTTGGAAGGCAATATGGAGTAAGTCGAAGAACTGTTTGCAAGTGGGTTCGGCAGTATCGCAAATCTGGGGAGGTTGTAATGCGTGCTGGCACTGGATTGTTGCGAGTGTTTATCGAAGCCCAAGACGCCGTTTTGGTGAACCAGGCTAAGGAGAATAGTTTCCGTTCCTATACAAGGCTGTCTTGATGGGTATCAGTATCTCCATATCTTGCGAGATATTATGATCCCTTCGGTACGGCCATTGTATAATGCTGAAGAGCTATTTTTTCAGCATGATAATTTATCTGTTCACACGTCTCGATTGATGCAGAAATGGATTGCAAAGCAGGAAGAAGTGGAAATTCTCCATTGGCCCCCGCATGCCCCTAACCCCAGCCCAATCACAAACGTGTGGGCGGAGACCAAGCGTTCATGACCGAAAATTGGCCTGATCCACCTCCCACAACCTCTGATGCGCTCTGGGATGTTGTATGTGAAGCAGGGGAGGAAATTGCTAGCAGCACGACTTATGCGTCCACATTAGTTAATTCAATCCCTAGACAGTTGTAAGATGTGGTAGACTGTGACAAGTATTGGACTCGTTATTAAGTTACCAAAACAGCCCTTTTAAGGGCTAAAAAAATACAAACAAAGAATTCCACAACTTGGTGAGAGTTAAATACTTTCCGTAGAAGATGTTTAGTCATCTATGTAAATGTTTGAAATTAAAAAAATACAAATAAAAGTGGATTAGGTAAGGTTACTTCATACTTTCCATCTAGCGAACAGTTACTTTAGCAATGTGCCAAACAGCCTGTGTAAAACCTGTCGCTCTTCTTGATTCCATGCCATTAAATTATAAGATCTTTTTAATTATACGAAAATAATTGTTTTAAATAAAAGTATATTTGATTCGTCCTTTAACGGTTATTAGTTATCATTAGAGTAATAAGACTATTATTAATTTTGTTGTTCATTGTACCGTGTCTGAAACTATCAATGTGTAATAAAGACGTGTATTTTTTCATCCTCCTTATTTCTGTTCTTACATACAGATACGAATGCTATTCTATGCTACGAATACTGTTAGTTTAAACCAATAAGTGCATATAACTTTTTTCTTTATTAAATATTGTGCTCTATATGTAAAATATGATAAATCTAGATGTCATATGAATATATTTTTATTGAAAATATTGTTTGGATATAAATAGAAAACTTAAGGCATATTCATTTTCTACTCAATATTTTTATTAAAACCAAGCATACTTTTACATATTTCCAATTTAACATATTTTGTTGAGCTTAGTAAACAATGCTCTGGTGTATTATTGTATCATACTTTTCGGTTAGCCTTAGGAATTCTCGAATTGCTTTTCGTATCATTGTTTTCTTTAAATATTTATAGAATTGATTGTTTTTAATTGAATATTGAAAAATTTCTGCAAAAATTAATTGAAATTTTAAAATTATTAAAAAAATCCTTGTGAAATATATTATTGAACACATTCATTCACAAATGAACAAACTAAAAATACCGCAAAGTACGTATTTGCTCACTACGCTACATCGCTGGTTCGATTCCCAGTGAGATTTGCTTACAGATTTTTGAAACTGGTTTACACCATAAATCAATTCGAAACATCTTTTTAGGAGATGTAATGAACGAAACCTTAATTCATGCTCTGTTATTGGTTAGGAAAATCTTGAACATACGCAAAGAAATTGCCAATTTGGCAACGTCGCATTACGACAAATCTGGCAACATTGCTAGCAACTGAAGGAGATAAAATTGGAACACTTTCGAAGTTCAATCTCCATTGTGCTGATACATATCCTAAGTATACAATATCTCCGTATACTTCAATACTTTTGATCAACATTTCTATAAAACAATATAATCTTATATAAGCCACTATGTGTAACAGACTCATCTAGTTATCAGAAGTAAAAGGTACTTGTACTAGTCGTACAAGCATGAAACTTGGTTCATCTTGTAGCTGGAGAATGACAATGAATGTTAAAATTCAGAAAATTTGACAATATCAATTTTAAAGTACATTTTTCGGTGGTTTAATATTACGTAAATCACACAAACATTAGCTTGTGGGTGTGCAATGCAAACTTGTCAAAGCCACCTCGAATGTTTGCTTACAGAAGAATTTACGTCTAATGGCGGTGAACTGCAGAAGAATCGTATTGGGATTATAATCAAAGCACAGTGCAAGTTATTTAAGGTTTTATAGACGTGTTAAAGTATTGTGAACTATATGTGTTTAATTGTTTTGTGTCTTAGTGCAAAAAGAAACTGACAAAAATCGTATCTTTAAAAACTAATTTGAAACGGCATCAATGACTAATTCCCAAACGTAATCGTAGTTAAGTCGTCGAAATAACATTTATTTATTAATGTGTTGTATGCGTTTTTGTGAATGATTAGCTCAGGTACATATTCGTAATTTTATTAACATTGCAATGATGCATATTATTTTCGTTGGCAAAGTGTGGTTTTGAATACGTGAGATACGTATAAGGAATGTATTATATTAAAAGACATGTTTGATATAACTCACTTTTAAATTTTTTTGTAGCATTGATATTAAAATTCGTTTGACAATCTTTGAATGTACAAAAACTAAGATCATTCTATATTATAGAGTGTTATTACATTATCAATATTATATTATAAATTAGACATGGTCAAGCAATTTAATGTTAGCAGCACATATTTGAAACGGCATATGAAGAATAACAATAACTAATTGTCAAACGTAATCTTAGTTAATTTGTCGAAATAACATTTATTTATTAATGTGTCATATGCGTTTTTCTGAATGATTTGTTCAGGTACGTATTTGTATTTTATTTATATTGCAAAGATGTTAATTATTTACATTGTCAAAGAGTGTTTTAATACGTGAGATACTTATAAGGAATGTTTTATAGTCCTAGACATGTTGGATATAACTCGCTTTGAATAACTTTGTAGTATTGATATTGAAATTCGTTTAACGATTTAAAAAAATGCAAAGCTATGAACATTTTAAATTTTATCGTGTTTTTATTTTATCAATATGGCATGTACGCAACAAGCGGTGGTAATTTGTTTAGATTCCTTGATTCATTTCTAAAGTTTGTTTACGTTCGTAAAGAATGAAGTTTTTAGGAAGGAAAAATTATTTTTACCATGTGAAAGAATGTTTGGTTAATTTTATATTTCACAACAGTGTTTAATATTCTACATGAAACGTTAATTTATCTAAGAAATTTTACTATTGCGATATCTCTTACAATACGTCCAACAACGGGCCGTATTTACATTTCATTTTTAATATGAATCGATTCATTGGTTCTTTTCAAACGTTTGTATACATTCTTAAAGAATAACATTGTAGGAATGAAATAATAATTTTTACCTTGTAAAAGAGTTAGGTTAGTTTTAAATTTCACATCTGTGTTTTATGTTCTACTTGAATCGTATTTATTAATTTTTCCAAAAAAAGAAATCACTATTTCTGAAACACTCATGCTACGTCCAGCAATGGACCGTATTTTTATCTTCATCGCAAAGACACTTAGTGAAATACAGTAAGTGTATTTTTGTTTATTTATGTAACTTTTAAGACTCTTAATGATAAAAAAATTTAGTTCATATTTCAACGCACTTCGTGAAAAAGAAAAAATATCTATCATATCTCGTTTATACGTATCATTGTAAGTTAGTATTTGTTTTATTCTTTGCATCTTTAACATTATGTGAATATTTTTTATGTCCTACTAGCGTTAGAAACATGAAATTCGGTTTGTCTCATAGCTATAGAATAGCAATAAATGATAAAATTCAAAAAATTCAAGAATATTATTTTTTAAGTAAATTTTTCGGCGAATTAATAGGTTACGCGAAGCAAACGAGCACGAGCTTGTAAGTGTGCCATGTAATACAAGCCAAAGCCCCCTCCAAAACAAAAATCTAGACACGAACGGCGAACGGAATATGACGGCAAACGGCAGATTCGCATTGGTTTCATTATAATTAGTGAATAATTTAAGGTTTGATAAGTGTTAAAGTATTGAGTACATCAATTTTAACATCAGTATATAATAAACACCATATTTGTTAAATTGTTTTGTGTCTTTCCGACAAAAATGGTGCAAACTTCTCAAAACCACCTCGAATGTTTGTTTACATAAATATTGTACAGTGGCGGCGGACGACGGAAGAATCGTATTGGGATTTTAATCAAAGGATAGTGCAAGTTATTTAAGGTTTTGTAGACGTGTTAAAGTATTGTGTACAATATGTGTTTCATTTTTCTGAGGCTTTGTGCGAAAAAAAATGACAAAATTGGATCTTTGAGAACATATATAAAACGGCATCTGAAGAATAAGACAAGTTGCCAAACGTAATCGTAGTAAAGTTTTATTTGTCGAAATAACATTTATTCACTAACGCGACGTATGCGTTTTTGCGAATGATTAGTTCAGGCACGTATTTGAATTTTAGATACATTGCAAATAATGCTAATTATTTACATTGGCATACTTTGTTTTTTAGTATGTAAGATTCTTATAATACATGAATCATTTTCCTTGATATGTTTGATAGTAATCACATCGTTTTTTTTTGTAGTATTGAGATAGAATTTCGTTTTACGATCTTAAAAAGTGCAAATTCTAAAATCATTACAAATTATATCGTGTTTTAATTTTATGTATACCAATGTCTAGCCATTTTATGAATACAGGAGGTCGTGAAAGTTTGTATAGATTCATTAATGAATTGTATAAGTTCGGAATCTTTTACAATACGTCCAACAATGGGCCGTATTTACATTTCATATTATTTACAAAGACAAATACAGTAGTAAATGTTGGTCTCTTGAAGAATGTGTATTTGTAGACATTTGAAACGGGATTTGAATATAACATTGATAAGTAGGAAAAGTAATCACAGTGAAGTTGTATTTGTTAAAATAGCTTTTATTTATTAATGTGTGTATGCGTTTTTGTGAATAATTAGCTCAGGTACGCATTTGAATTTCATTTCAATTGCAAAGATATTTATTATTTACGTTGCGCAAGAGGGTATTTTAATACGTGAGATATTCATAATAAATGTATCATTTTCCTTGACATGTTTGATATTAATTTAAATTTATTGTTGTAGTATTGAGATTGAATTTCGTTTTACGAGTTTTAAAAGAGCAAAAACTAAGATATAAGACATGAACAAGCCAATTTATCTATGCAGCAGACCGTGAAAATTTGAATCGATTCATTGTTTCATTTCCAAAGTTTGTTTACGTTCTAAAAGAATTAGGTTTTAGGCAAGAAACAATAAATTAAAACTATGTAAAAGTACCTTAACTTAATTTAGAACAATGTTTTATAATATCCTTAAAACGTGTTTATAAATTAGCAGGGAATGAATGTAACACATGGCTTGAAAATTCACATTAATATTTTTTGAAAGAACATTGGTTTCCAGACTCGACAAATAAAGGTTTGTACAATTAATGCAAGAAAGTGCAAAGCGTGTTTCATAAATTGGTAATAATTAAATCAATTTTACCTAGTGCAGTGGCAATACACAAGATGTAAGCATTATTTATTTCATCAATACGTTGGTACGCATATACCAAGAATTTAGAGAAATATAATTAAGAATGTTTACGACAAACAGATCAGCGGAATACATATTTATAATTGAAAATATTTCATAATAGTAAAAACAAACAAAAAAAAGGTATTTTGCAGTACATATTTATTGCTATTATACGGTGCCGCCAAAACCTATTTTCTGCTTTTAGATAAAATGTCATCGGATGCACTACGCGTTCGATGGACTTCGCGGTGAATCATTTAAATCTAGCAATAAGATTTTTTTTCTCTTGATGCCTTAGCATGGGCGCAGCCCGTTATTTGGGGGTCTGGGGGTGTAACCCCGAGCGAGCAAGGCGAGTTTCTATACATAAAGTCGTAAGTTACGGTTTTTTAGTTTGTTCATATGTTTAGTTTTTAAAATTGCCCTATGAAATTACCCTATGACTACATTCTTAAATATTCCGTTAAGAAGAAAACAATCTACAAAAAATTACAGAGAATCGTGATAAAAGTAAGAAAACAATTCTAGAGTTTCTAATTTCTATGATAATTATGCAATATACATTGTTGCATTGTAGTTACCAGAAACACGTGTGATGTGATTACACCAGATCACTGATTACTAAACTCACCAAAAGTTACGAAATATGTAAAAGCAAACTTCATTTTAATATGTAAAAGCAAACTCCTTACAGTGAAACCTATGATGAAGATAAATGGTAATTTTTAGAATTCCTTATTCACAACCTACAGTTTCAGCACGTACCTCATATCGAACAAAATATAAAAGTTAGAAATATACATTATTAACAAAATATAGTAAACATGTATTTTTCTATCACAAAATCTTCCAATAATTACATTTTTTTTATATTAATAAAAAAATTTGTTATTGTTTCATTAAGATGTAGGTGAATGATTTAAGTATATACTTATTGAAATTTTTAATTGTTCTGTTTCTGTTTCGATTTGAAAAGCTTCTTGTAATATTCTATTTTTCAATTCCCTTTAAATACGCTAGCCACTCCTATTTCTCCTTCCAGAAGAACACTCGAATAGCGTAGAGACCAATACATCCTGCGATAGCACACAATCTGAGAACTAATGAGTGATGACCAAAATATAAATATTTATAGTTTATAAGAAAGCGAGTGCTTTCCTCATTAAAATATTCGTCGGACTGCCAAAGTTTGGACTTTTAGTCAGACTTTCTTAAGGCTATAATAACACATATCTGGGATATGTAACTTCAATTACAAGAAAAAGTAGTCATAAGGAAAAATATTAACAAAAAACATTAACGCCGGAAGCGTGTAATAAATCCAAAATCACAAAAGCATTTTGGTAACTCGATATATTTATTTTTCTGTTTTTTCTGTAGTTATCATTTCTTCTTCTCTTATGAAAAAGAAGACTAAAGAAAAAATATTCTGGTAAGTAATGTTGTAGCACTAATAAAATGTATCTTTGAGACAATGGAAATACGTAGAGATGACAACATGTCAAAAATATTTATTTTTCAGGTCACTGTGAAAGCGTGTAATCAAGATTTCTGATTTTAACACTTTGTTAAGTGCAAAATATATTGTGCTTTCAATAACGAATTACCATTATTCCAGTTAACGTCCTCTGCACGCGTAGTAAAGGAGTGAAATGGATGGCTGATGACAAATTTGATATTGCGATCGTTCTCCAAAATTATGTTCGTCTTCTAGAACGATGCATTCTAAAGTGATATTATTTCAGGTCATTGAGCATGAAATCCTTCTAATTCTTACTAAATAACGAAAGTTTCATCTTCGAAGACCAGCATAAATACAACAACGAAATATTCTGAAATTTAAATTCAATGGATCTGGTTGTTTAATTGTGTTTGCTCAGATTAAATCTACATTTAATTACGTACATGAGGTTGAGAGCATGTTTTTCATAAGTTAAATAAGTATAAATGTTATATTTCAATCACATTTTATGTATGTATATATGAGAGAGAGAGAGAGAAAGAGAGAGAGAGAATAGTTGTATTAATTAGTTACCAGTTTTCGTTTCAAATTTGCTGATTGTTTTGAAACCCTTTTTTCTCATTCTTGTTCGTTCTTTAAAAGAACTTCTAAAAGAAATGACCCTGAATCTGGAATGCTGTGGAACCTACTAGTCACAATAACTTTGTACTTAGTTTTGTTTTGTTATCTCATCAATTGCTTCGCTGATTTTTTATCCTTACTCTTAAAATCATGTTTAATGTCTATTCAATATATTTATCTTCACAAATATGAACAATCATGTTGATTCGTAAAAAGTTATGTAAAGTATGCTTCTGAATTTGCTTGTTTGCCCCTCGCTATTAAATTAATGAATTTTACGGCATGTCGATAGTAACGAAAGAAAGTGGAGAAAATAATGAAATTGATATCTGGGACAATGTAAAATAATTAATAAAATGCAATATTAATTGTGATGTTTTATTGTCTGATAATCGTATTGTGCATTAATACTATTCAATTTTATTTTGTGGTCTAAATAAACGTGATATGTTCCTTGTGTTATATTTTCTGAAAACTAAAAATAAACTTTTTTGTAATGTTACTCTCTGAGAATATTGTTTTATATGTTGCACAATTACAGCCATGCGTTATATCTTGCATCAATACATTTCTTACAGACGTAATTGGTTTATTGGTTTAAAATTATTGAAGATATCATTAGAATACAAATTTAGTGTTATTCATTCATTTTATATCAAATTCCTTTCTATAATGCTTGATTTCCGATTGACCTCTAAAAATTAAGCTGCATATCAATTGAAATTACAATAATTTATGCCAATGACCTTAAGTCTTTTGCGCCACTGAATAAAATTCAGAGTTTATAAGAATATTTATATGTAATTCCTGTATGCACGAAATTCATACGATATCTTGCGATGTTATTGAAATCTGTGATTAAACAATATCGATTTTACAGTAATAAGCAAATCTGTTTACAGAGAAGTTTAAATTGTTTTATATTCCTAATGACGGCGTTGTGAGACAACAAAACTTGAGATGTCATTTAAATATATATTAAAGTTTATTGAAGTTAAGAATATAAAGAATATATTTTGTTATGGAAGTCCAAGACGTGTATAATAAAAATGTACAAAACATTTCTTTAATAGCGGCTTAATAAAACTATTTCTCTCGTTACGATTTAATAGGGGCATGTTTGCCAGTACGTCTTCTATTGGTCTGTCAAATATGGAAGCAGTTTCAAGTTTGCCTACGATTGGTCGAACGAAGGTGAGGAGCTTTTTCCCTGTCCCAGGGGAGTGGCGTTGCAAACCTAACAAATCCAAACTGCTAAGAGCACGGGACTTAGAATATTTTCGTGAGCCCTTTTATAATTTCAGGACCGTACCAGAAAGCATGGAAGTTTGCCCAACGCAACTTGATCAGGGGCAAGGCATTATTGCGAAACTCATATAGAATGGAATAGTAATACTTGTCGAAGAAAGGAGTTAATTTTTTTCAAGAGTGTACACTGCAACTTTTTTTATCTAATCGTAGTACGGCTGTTGAGGAAAAAAGAATTAATATTCGTGAATATAATGTTTTGATTGTTATGTTATATAGAGGTTCATTAGAATTTTATACAGGGTGGACAAAATAAAACTGACCCGGAGAATATAAGTCTGACACGGAATTGACACTTGTTAATGAGCAGAACAACTGCCTATCAAACAAAATGCTAGAAATGGCCACAATTGAGATCGGTGCAACTCTGTGCTCGATTTACGTAACTGTGAGATACGCGTAGCAGCTCTGCTTGAGAGATGGCAGCAATAGCACTTTCAGTGTGCAGTGTATGAGGAGTATTTGAGTACACCTGACCCTTCAAGTTGCGCCACAGGTAAAAATCACAGGAAGAGCGATCAGGCGATTGAGGTGACCTGTTTTTACTGCCTCAGCTGACTATCCTCTCCTCACCGAACACCTCATGCACACGTGACAATTTGCAAGGATAAAGATGTAGATCCCTTTTGATACGAGATCGTCATGTTAAAACATGTATTCTTACTTGCACAGATAACCGGCGTTGAGATTTCGCTGGACATTTTTCCAGGCTTTCCTTCACTTGAATGTTTTCTGGTATTCGAACTCTTTTCGGATAGTTACGGTTTCTATGCGCTACAGAGTCCGTTTAGCACCATTTTACCAATTTTTTTTTCATTGCTGATATTGCTGGAGATTTTGTCAAAACATTTCCATTTTTAAACTCTTGCGCAAACAGTGTCTCGCCCGTTTTCTACGAATTGTTCTTCGCATAACACTCGGCAATGAACACGCGTTTTATCGTGATCACCATTTTGTGTTGCGTTCAACTCGTTACTAAACACGTGTGCACCTCTCACTCGCATAAACGAAGTGACATAGCAAAGAGCTCGAGACAGAGCTTGTGCAGACACATGACAGCAACCGGTCGTTACATCGACGTGTTGTTACATCACTAGTAGCCACTTCCAGCATTTTCTGTTAAGGGTTGTTCTCCTTTACATTAACATGGGTCAATTCTCTGTCAGGATTACAATTATTTTCCAGTTTTATTTTACCCTCCCTGTTCTTATCATTATTTTCACGACACTGTGGAGTGACTTATTGATACTTTCACGCACAAAGTGACAGTGCGTAACTAAATGCCTTATTTTTTACATCCTTATTCGTATTCGTTAGTGATATACGTCATGTATTATTTGAAAAATTAACCATAATACGATAACCGAATTTCAAGAATAAAAAACAAAAAGAGACAAACTGACTACGAAGTAATGGCTTCATGAGATCAAGTTCACTTGCAAACAAAACTATATTTTTCCATGTCATTGGATATGACCATAAAATAATACATCACAGATTTAAACTTCTTAAATAATATATTTATATTTGGTTATATCATCATTCAATTTCTCAACAGTAAGCATATTCTTTTATTATATTTAAAGGTATATTTCAAGTACCTTAATTTTTCTAGATGCACATTTTGTTGAACGCTTCAGGCAATGATATTTTCTGAAATATTTTGGATTGTGCTCTCTAATCTGCAATCTTATCTCTGTAGATAGTTAGCTACAGATACTTGTAGATAGGTTAAGGTAGTTAAGTATAGATACTTAACCACTGATTTTGCAGTTGTAAGGTTCACGTTTATCATTTACTTCATTCCTTAATTATTGTGCATTTAATGCTGTATATAAGAAGTGAATTTTCTGCTGCCCATGCAGTTTCCGTCTTTCTGATTTCAGCTCTGGCCGAATTGCAGGCTCAGATAACCTATTGAGGATTGAAGTATTTTTGAAACACACGAGTAATTCTACCCGAAAATTGAATGCATTTCACAAATTGTTGGGGTATGATCAGTCAAGTAATAAATTCGTGTGTTTGATGAAGTTTCAGAAAATATATTTCCTTCTTCAGGGCTACTACACTTAGAAATACTAGCAATCCAGGTTTTCACGCGTGTTTTTACTATGTTACTCTTTAACTCTTCTTTACAATTTAGAATAGACGGGTAAAACAGGTATATAGTTTAAAACTAATAATGCTTGCTTCACCACCATCCTCTGGGTGTCACGAGGTTGAATTTTTCTGCCATGTCCTTCCGAGACAATATACGATGGTGGCAGCGGCAGTTGTGGCTGTGACGCTCGTTACTTAAACGCTTGTAAAATCAAAACTATTCTTCTGAATTTTACGGTTTAAAAACTGGCTTTTTCTTAATTAATGACCAAAAGAAAAAAATCTATTTCAACCGGCTATTTTTAAACCATTTTTTGATAATTTAGGTTAACGTATGTTGGTAGACACGTCTCGGACTTTTTCGAAAAACTTTGAGATGAACAATATTTCTGTCGCCTAACTCTGTAGGATTTAGTTTTGAACTTACTATTATCGTCTTTGCCTATTATTTGTGTTTCCTAACATAACAAAATATATACTAGAAACTTTTCTGACAACGTATGAATTCAAAAAATAATCACGTAAATCGGATAAGTGGTTCAAAAGTTTCAAGGACATAGTCGTATTCTGAATTTTCATGTATTAAGATTTCCCTCATTCACCAACATACTCCCTTGATTCACACCTTAAAATTTCACATACTTGGTTCACAATGGTTCACTCTAGGTAGAAATGCTAGTGACGTGAAAGTTAGGTGCCGTCGTCAAATTCGTACAGAATACTGTAAAGAATGAAAGCAGGAAATTCGTTTTGCACATTTATCTACCCTTCTCTTTCAAAAAAACTTGCCTAATAATTGTGACGAGTGGTCTCATCTTAAGCAGACTCTTATACATTTTATAATGACTTTTTCTGAAGACGATAACAATAAATCTATTTTCTTTATCTGTCTGGAAGAGAAAGGTGCTTAATAAAACTAGATCTGTTCAGGTTAATCAGTTGCTTCTCTTTCTAGCATTGATGAAGTTTACAAATATTTCCTCACAGTTTTGTTGAAAATGCAGTTATTAGTTTCATGTATTATGTTTGTAATGTTAATGTTATAATGTTATTGTGGCGACCTTTTGGCTATGAGACCCGCAGTTCCACGTAAAAAAATTTCGAAGAGAGGATTGTGAAAAAGAATGAACAAATGTTAGGTCAACCGAAAACATTATTTTATTATCCGAATTTTTGCAGAATATTTGTAATTTGTACTAACTTTTGTATAGTTCTCAGATAACACTATTAGTATATTTACAGAGAATTCAAGTAATGACAAAATTCGGCATGTTCGTCCCTGTTTTCCCCTTTTTTGTTGTATGCTGATGCGCGAATATCCTGTAATACATGTGACTGAAAGACGTAAGATCACTGTGTTATAAAATTAGGAAATCAAAGGAATCTCTATCTCGCGTTTTTTGCCTTTCAAATTCATCTGGAGCTGAAATCGACTCTCTCAACACCCGCAATGTAATACTTCGGCGTACTGTAAAGCTTTGAGTCAATAAGTTCAGTTTTTGAAAGTAATATCCGAAACGTAAATATACCACCATGTTGAACTTTTGCGTCCTTTGAGGCATTCCTTTCTGTAGATGATATCAAAATATTCGAAATTTTTTGATGAGAGAAGTCTTTACTCTCCATTTAAAGAGTATTAATTTTTTCTTATTACTTTATTTTAACAATTAATTTAAAAAATACGAGTAAAAGAATGAAACGAATTAATAATTCTTGTTCTATTGTTTCCCTCCTCTTGTTGGTCTATTTGCTGAATCTGACTATTGCATGGACGTATATCTTTTATGATCCATTCGCAAAAATCTCATTTGCAAGGCAGTACGAAAGGTGATAGTATATGTTGATACCAGAATATGCAATTATATCATGCATACAATTTATTAGAACGTAATTTTTTTTTGCGACATACAACTTAATTCTTCCTTCTGTTTTCACTTTATTCTACAAAGGATAGTTTTCCTAGTACAGAAAAAAAACGAAAATGTTTTTCAACATGTAATGAATTACAACACTGGACAATGTTAGAAGTATTAAAGTAATTTAAGCCCTATACTTAATTTCGTTGCTCTATAGCTCACGTGAGTTCGAATCCAATGAATCAATTACGAGTTATTTACTGTGAACTGGTGTTATTAGAGGTGAGTGAAAGATCAGTACTATGAGTTGCGGTCCACATATCGTATGTGATACTTCCATTTTCTCTCGTGCTATATTCTAGTCTATAATATTACACAAATGCGAGTTTGCATGAAATTTGGCCGTAGAACTTTAGCGTCCCACGAAAAAAATGTTGGATACATTTCGGTTAGGCAATTTAAATTCTCTGGAAACATGACCACTAAAATAATTCGGAAAAAGCGGCGTGATATTTTTATAAGATATATATCTGCTACGTAAAATTCACATGTGAGTATATTGGCAGTTTACTATTACGAACGAAAATCTCATTTACCAAAATTCACTTCTAATATAAGATGTCTGAATTTCTTGTTCACAATGGTATTAAGTAGAAATGTTCCGTACTCCACACAATACAAACGTTTCTTGGCGGAGGAGAACTGGGACCGTTCTCGGTGCGTTCTGCGATGGAGTTCGAAAAAATAATTCCAATCTCGAAGATAAGAGAAGGGATAGGGCGTGAGTTTGAAGCACCTTCAAATGATGAAATTAGAAAAAATCTGGGTAATATTAAATTGGATTTGAAATTTATTTTAGTTGGATCGCATGATCGCATACTTCTCTTCTTAGTCCCTGTCACTGGATCCCCGGTGTAGTTCCCAGTTGTTATGATTCCCATTGTGACCGAGCGATAAGCACTTTTCCCTAATGCTCTCAGTGGAAGTGTATTTATGTGTCATTTAGCATCAGGAATGCGCCAGTCATTGGACGCGTGCACCGTCCCCGCCTCTGTCGTCACAACGCGCACTCACTAGGTGTACTTCGTCTCGCTGGGTATTAGGTTGACTCTTCTCGCTTCCGCAGGCACGAATTTCCCAGCCTCTACAGAGTCCTTGTTCCCACCCCGCGATTACTTACCCTTTCCTCTCTCTCAGTCCGCTCCGCGGAGAGAACACTGGCGCGAAGCGCCTCTCGCGGCCAACAACGGAAACGTGGAATGACGCAATTCCACCAGTCGCCGTGACCGCGGGTCGCTCGGGCGCAGTCGGTTGCGTCCGCCACCCACCTCCGCGCTGCGCCGGCGCCACCGCTGCACACCCTCCGAATTGCGAAGGGTCGCGTCGCGCCTTCGCTTACTCCCGCCGTGTCCGCGAGCGCGCTCACGGCGCTATACGGTTGTGACGACGACGCCCCACGCGCCCACGCTGCGCCTCGCCGCCCCCGGAGCGCCGCCGCCTTGCCGCCACCCGACCCACCGCTTGCCCGCCGCCCGCGCCACGCGGCGCCGAGCGGCGGTGCTCGCCCACGCGCCCTCGCAGCCCTCACCGTCCCCGCCACCCCCGTCGCCGTTGTCACCGTACACGAAAGGATGGGTAAGTGAGGGCATCCGCGGACAGCGGTCTCTACGACCTCCGCGAGCATATGCATCGCGTAGTGGATGCGATGGCAAACACGATTGAAGCACTGCGCAAGCGCGGGACGTCTTCACCGCGCCCGCTCTGTACAAAGTGACGAGGACAGACGGGCGCGGGGGACTACGCACGAAGTTTACTGACTGCGATGGAAATAACTCCTTGAATGAAACATGACATCGTAGCGCATTTCAAATTGGAGAGATTGTTATTTCAGAAGATCGCAGTACGCAATTTTTCTTCGTTTCTGGAAGCGTTGACTTCCTATCTAAGTACGTTTGTTTTTGTCTGGAGATAATGACTCACAAACGAACCAACTCTCATCTGTTCGCTATTATTTTATCTTAGTTATAGCACTTTGAACTATGATTTACATTCAGTTCTGCTCTATCATGTAATAATTTGTAATGTAATGGTGTTTAATCTATCTTATTCATTCTTGTTTGATTTCGTAAACTAAAACGAAATATTTGCACTTGATTAAGACATCAATACAAGTTTAATATTATTCTCATATTTTCAAATGTTATGAGAGTGTTAAAGTATTGGGGTTCAGAGTTGGATGGGGAAATAAGTAGGGATTTAGCTTACTATCTTGTCACTTCGAAACAATAGTCCCATGACTGGTCTTGCAAAGCCCTCGCTGAGATCAAGGGTCTAGACATATTTTTTCTGGCATTAAGATCTTGAAGTGCAAAAGGGAAAGACGTTGGGATACCACCACTCGTTCTTCTGCAATATAGAGCCTAGTAATGAACAAATTAATAGGTCTTATCGCCTGGAAAGAGCACTAACATGGCATAAATCGCTGATGTTAATGCATTATATCACTACTAACGCTATTTCACTCGTTTATGACCTCGTTTTATGGTTTATGTTCTCCAGGAGGGAAATACTGTGGAAGGTCGAAATGGCAAATGCAATGCGCGAATAAGACGGGATTCCCTCAATCTATCCACCTATCGATGTGGTATTTATATACCTATGAACTTGTATGAACATATAAATCGATGTATGTCCATGAATCTGGACAGACTACTGAAGCAAGAAACAGGTCTCAACAAGGATCATACAAAATTTGGATTCAAAAGGGGTTTCATTTCATGCTAAAAGACGATCATTATATCAGTAGCTTTTTTGTTTGGAGATATACAATTCAGTATTTAGACTTTAAGTTTAAACTAATCAAATATATCTGCTCAGGAGTCAAGGAAACCGAACATTTTGTCAATGGAGCGGATGAGTTTGTTTGGTACTACGAGGAAGATCATACATCTTTGCATTTGTGAGAAGTGCATGGACCTTGTTGCCGCGTGGAGTGGATAGTGGATGGTCATAACGTCTTGTGTTGTGTGGTCTCAACAGATATGACAGCATCTGTTGAGACGTGGTCGCGGAACCCCTTCTTCTCCTCACTGAAAATAACTACCCTCTCAGTAACCTTTATAATTTCCTTTCATCTCATCATCTCACTATTTTCTCTCCTAGTAAGATGATTTTTCTTAAAATGACATGAAATTTCAACTTAAAATAATACCATTTTCGTCTCATCTTAGGGCACGCGGAAAGAAACATAAAGTCAATGAAATCGTTTAATTGAATTCACTATAACCCGCCAAATAAAAAAATTACTTCATTTTGGCGAGTGACTGTGGGTAGATTACTTTCTCGCTTCCAGAGTATAGTCGTGCAGACAAACGCACATTCTAAACAAGATGGCGAAACACCGTTAAAGGGTAGGTCAAGATTTACAAATAGCAAAGAAACCTTGCGTTTGGGCCAATTATTTTAGATTACAAGAGAATAATATTTACTTATTGTCCTTGATATTGTTTAAAATGGGTGTAAACTTCGTGTCCATGAAGAGTAGTTCTCACTTAGGGTTGCGTAATTTAATTCCAGTTAAGAGTTAATCATGGTCCAAACAATTTTCTATCTCAAGCGTTCTAGCTGTATCGCATAACAATCTTCATGAAATGTGCGGCACATTTTAATTGTGTGCACTAAACGAGATAAAAGGTAAATTTCATCTGCAAGTTTTACACACGATGATAGTAAGTGGCATATATTCACAAAATTTTATCTCGATCATCCCCGTAGCGTAGTTCATGGCGTACGAACTTATTGGATGACAAGTACTCCGAATCGAGCCATGCCACATTCTTATTTTTACCAAACAAATTTTCTTCACGAGAGGAATTCTCACACCCAATTCTACGAGATAAAACTACTATCATAGTGTGATCCTCTTGATGTCATATAGTAGATGAAATTTTGCATCCAAGGACTTGTTTTTGGGGTGTTGGCTTAGCACATGTACACTTTATCTGCAAACTACAGTCAATTTCTCACGATTCCACTTCATGAAGATGGCATGTTTTTTTTTCTCCCCATAGGATCACGTATTGTACTTAAACGACATCGGACGTGTATCTATAATCCCTGCGACCTCGAAAACTGTGAATTCGACACATATATCGGTTGATCTCCATAATTTGTACACATCATTTCCTTCGGGGTGGTGACCATCCTTATGGTTTATTCACCAATAATGTAACCATTCATAAGAAAACTGGAAATGAGGCCAATATTTGGAGTTGAGAACATTGTGGACAAAGAACATTGTGTTCTCTAATTTCGATCGTCAAGTACGTAAAGTATTGCCTACAAGTACAAAAAGTCTACTTTAAACTGTGGTAAAGTGGAATTGGGGTGGTTTGTTGAAATATCATGTAGAGAGTAATCTTCATCGTATCTTAAAGGTCAAGAGTCCAACATTTCATTTATCTGGTAATAAAATTGTAGATTTGTTTAAAGGACTAAGACCACAGATATCCATGCATATGACCGCCAAATGTGGACTCCAGATAAGTTATTTAATATTTCTTTAATATGTGATAAAAGCATTGCCTAACTATGATAATTAGAATAAAGGAATAAAATTATGAAGCAAGTAAATTCTTATTTTGATGCATGATAAAGATAAAGTAATTCTTAATTTCAAATTTATTTCACGTGGTTTGCAAATATATACTGCAAGGGGTAAGTAGGCAAATTAATTTTAATATGCATTTCTGTTGTGCGGGTTATGTCTTCATTCGTCGTTGCCCCATCAACTCCAAATTTGCTTTGTAGGATCACGGATCCAAAAACACACGCGTGCATTCATATTATTAGGGTACGTTCATAGTATTTGGCTATTGGGCGCACCTAGAAGCATCAAATTATACGAACTTGGGGGGTACTCTCGGATCGCCCCTTGAAAGATAATCTGTGCCTAATACGTTTAGGTGACTTATAGTATTGGTAAAATAAGCGTAGGTGCGACGATATATACTAGTGTTTGTTAAATAAAATTGGTAAGACACTAATGTATTATAAAAGTAAAACTTTGCAAAATGGTACTTCCGCAAGACTGAAAATATTTTACAAAAGTTGGGTTTCTAAATGTGTTTTATAGTCTTGTCCACTCATTTTTCCCTCAACCCTCGTCCAGTTTCCCTTTACCACGCAAATGACGATCTTATGAGTTTTCGCTGCATTAACTACCTACGTTTCCTTTATTCCTTATTTTGTAAGCTTGGGTTTCATGCAATTGCAATTGCCACTTGTGTTCATGAATAATATCACTCTTGTACGCTCATTTTGCATCACGAATTGTATCATGCGGGTTTGTAGTACATTAAAATCATAAAGTTACGAATTCGGTTTTTTACGTGTTTCAAAGTACCTCTTTTGTCATGATTGTCAATTAACACTCTTTTGTCTTCTAATTAGTGTGTTTTGTGATATGAAGTTTTCGTCTACAATAATTCATGAAAATGAATATTCTATTGTTTCCCTTAGCGCACTCTACAAAATTAGCTCGATGCTTTCCTTCCATGTATTCCTGGGCTTTATTCCCAATTCCTGATATCAATTTCACAGCATTCGCGGCTGCCGCGTAGCAAATTCCTGCTTGCTCAATGTTGGCGTTGATTAAACTTGTCTGAAACGTCGTTCGAGGAATATAGATCCCCGATCCGTCTTCCATTTCCTGGTTCGGGAAATACTTGCAATATAATTATGATTGTATCCCTCCTGAGATTGTCGGAATTCTGAAAGTCTCTCATTAGATCTGCCTGCCACACGAAAAGGCTTCAGGCTTCTTTCAGTCTCTATAAAGTATTGGAAATCTTAGTTCAACAATTCTAAACGAAGGAAAAATTTAATCACGTTATCTCTTCCAATTTGGCATCTCTAATCTTATACTAATATTACACATTGAGAATTTTTCGTCTACTATTACAGTATTTTTTTCTTATTAACTTTTTGTTGCTAGGTATGATTGGAAGTGCAGAACAAGTCTTTTCAGAATTTGCACTATCACTTAGGGAATTAGCGACGATTTTGTTGGCAAAGGTGTGTATGTATTGGCGTCTGCAAAGGTTAAGAGACGTATTTGCAAAGAACATCATCATTATAGATAGGTAATAATCCCTTTTATGAAAAGACAATTTCTCAAATCTTTCTGTATCTACAAATCAGTTACATCTACTAAACGGTACTATATTTTCTGATAATTTTTAGGTTATTCTTTGAATCTTAAATTTTTGTTAGATCGTTAATGATGATTTTATGAATATTAGAATGGTTTATTTTTAGTTGTATCGACAAATACGAAAATTATTTACTTTATCGATAATCTTTGAAAACAGCAAAAATGTTAACAAAATTACCGCTAGATGAAAAACTGATAGAGATAAGATCTGAAAAAACTATTTCTGTACTCCCGAAGGTGCCTGGAAATGTATATTTATTATTCAATATGAAAATGAAATACTTCAATAACCCCATTGAATTATTTCATGTGGATTGACTCTGTTTCAACTTTCGTCGAAAGAATCCTCACTAACACTAATCCTGTTAAAGGTATTTATGATAACTATCAGAATTCAAGAATTTCATGTCAAAGAGATAACTTTAACTTTGCAAATTTTTACGAGTTATCTTAGTTGCGGAGTGTGTTCTTCAATCGTTTTTGAAATTATTAGATACAAAAACTTGATTGGAATAATTTAATTATATTAGTTAGCAATACTTTCATGATTTACCTCACGTAATCAATAATACGTTGTTTTATTTTTGTGGGGCTTTACGGCTCGCCGACATCGAGGTCATTAGAGCCCTTCAATAATACGAGTAACACTAGCTTTCAAAATCGTTGCAGCTGGGAGAAAACGTCTTTTATGTGCCTGTGAAAATGTAAACAGATATATAATGAACGCCATTGTTGTAAACCAAATTACAGGACTCGTTTCAGTAGAAAGAAAATACACCAAATTATTTATATTGTTTGGTTTTACACACTACAAGTAGCTTCTTAGGAAACTACGTTCACGAACTTTAATGAAAAAATTCTTTACTTTTATTTTTCTAGTTCTTCACGAATAATTCAAACAATTGAAGAGTAATTAAAAGCACTAAAGGATGTATTTTAAATTTCACTGCTCGTAAAAAATTTGAGGAAAATTTGTTACAAGTGCTTCAATGGTACAATAAGTGAAAGTAGTTGAATCGCAAACTTCATGAAGGAGGTAATTGTATAACTTGCCAGAGAGTGGATTTAGCATCCTTCGTAAAATTGTTTCCTCTCGACTCTCTAACCTGCGGTTTACTTGGATTCATTGCGTTTGTGTGTGTGTGTATTTTTGTCATAGTAAAATTTCAGCGAACAGATAATTTGATGAGTTCTTCACCAACTCCTTAATTTCTTTGTCGCTTTGAATAATCACGAAATCCCCTCCTTTCCTTTCTTCCCTTGCTCCTTGCATCCCCCTCGCCGCTCACTGACCATCACTCAATCACCCACTCTTCGACCGCATGAAATTAATTTAACTTCCAACTGATTTTGACGAAGCGATTCTACTTCAATTCATGGAGTAACAAAGAAATGAAGTCACCCGTAGTTTGGTTAATTTGATTTATCACTAAGTTATAAGTGTTTTCGACGCACTCGTAAGAATTGTATAAGTGAATTTACCCTCAAATTCGAATTTTTTCTTTAGACAAGAATGTTCTAGAATTGGTGTCCAAAAATTTTTTTACTCTGGAGTGTGTTCCAGAATTGTACTCTAAGCTTGTGAATGATCTATGCGAAGAAAGAGCTAACAAAGGGAAAGATATACCATACTTAGGAATAAAGAAATGAAGAAAACCTTACTTCTGACCAGTTTTACTTATTTGGAATTATATAAAAATGATTTTAGTGAGAATATAAAGTATATAAAAATTATTGATTTTCATAAACAATGAATTGCGAGCTAAAATGCCTCAAAAGTTTCAGTTGATTACGAGCTAAAATGTTTCAATGTTTCAAAAACGGCGCTCGAATTTCCACAAGGAGTACTAACGCTCGGTTGATTATAAATTTTGGAACCGGACCGCTGATGAAGGATTTGTCAGTTTCGTGAATCGGATGCACTATTTACAATATCTCATAAAGCTTTGAAATAGTACCCCGTCTTACAAAGAGGCTACATATACATCCTTAAATATTGACCGGAAGTAGCATTTTTGTGGTTATGAAAATTCACGTTGATCCAATTCTTCAAATTTTGATGCCAAACTGACCAACCAGTTCCATAGTTTTGTGTTCACATTTATTTTGTTTTGCAGCTATTGTTGAGTTTGAAGTTTCCTTGAAGAAATGTAAACGTACACTATTGATTGCCGTTGTAATTTCTAAGCTGCGCCAGAACTTCTCTAACCGTTTTCAAAAATTTATAAGAAGGCGCCATGATTAAAATTAGATGTATTTTTAACATTATTCAACATCCTTACGTATCCTATAAATAACTCGTCTTTCAAAACCAGAATATCAAAATGCAATAATTAGGCATTACAATTGATATGTAGTGATTTCATTTTATTCTTAATGTCGCTGTACGCAGAGCACGTTTTTTCTGCTATTTCGTGTTTTGTAACTTAAACTGCTGTGGAATGTCGGCATGATTTCATTTCTTGTTTCTCACAACTTCGAAGTTGTTTAAGTGCTACTCAACAACACATTTTTGCTGGATCTACATTTTTGTCCCGGAAAAAGTACATTAATGACGGGATATTCAATCGTATTATACTGGCATTCCTAGTATTGATTAAAACTTATATTTTAATCGTAATCAAATTAGTTTTGACCACAATTGTGGAAATAAATTTGAAAAATAGTGACTTTTATTTTAATCAGACATTATTAAATGTGGTTTAAAAATATTTTGCATACATTTTTGCTATTTCAATATGCTTTTAACATTTGTTCATATTTTAGATGCTTGTGTTGCCAAAAGGGATATTTTTAGCTTTCAAGCGTTTTACCAGTAATGTTTTCTTCTGTTAAATGTGCACATCATTTGAATATGCTTTTGCAAAACATGGAACAAATTACAGTTTTTGTAACTATTTTTCTGTTGGCACCTCCATCTTATGTTTTTAACGCAGATATTTCTACCATTAATATTGTAGGATGAAAACACAAAAAAAGAAAAGCAATTATTTAACGACAACCTATCAAGATTAAGGAGTATCTTAAAATATATTTAATATTTATTATTATTATTATTATTATTTCTACTTGCTTTATATTTATGTATTCAAATTATTGAAAATAAACTGCCCTATTGAATTTGATTTAGATTGAAACAAAAATATGTAATGGAAGGTACTTAAGTGATTTACTCATGAAACTTCCTCGCTCCATAACATATGAGATCAAATGGTTCTTGTATTTGTTCTATAGCGCAATAGGTTCCTGTAACTCAAGTCTTTACTCTTCCCTCATTACGATAAATAATGTACAGTTTTCGTGAGATACTTGCAGTGTTATACATTTATTAACGAACTTGTTCTGCATTTGATGATTATTTTACAGATTCTACTACAATTAATGTCCATTACATAATCTAATTAAATAATTAATTAAATACTTATGGCCTTTCATGGTCTAATAATATTATTTGTCCATAAAATGTCGTAAATTTTTAATGATTTATTTTATCCCTTTACAGAATTTTATAAATTTTGTACTTTGGACTATGAATCCAGCCAATACCGGGAGAAGAATTTATTTCTCCGTGTCAAGTTTATATTTTCGTTTTGCTATAATTTTTGTTTTTTCTTATACATTTTCAGTTCACAAATTATGCAGAAAAAACTTGTATATCTCTGCATTACAATTTCGCAACATTCTATGTAAAAACACTGGTTTGCTCCTCCGAGGAATGAACTATTCGTGTAATATGATTCATTCCGTCCTTTTTTTTCTTTTTTTTCATACATCCATGTTTTATTTAGACTCCTCGCAACATTCTCACTTACCACTCTTTTCTTGTGTGAATATATTCCTGGTAAGAAAATTTTCACATTTTCTCATACAAATGTACCTACCCTGCGTGTGTGGGAATACTATATATAGTGACCCTGGGACATTATTATCAGGCGACTCAATTGTATTTTGTACGTAAATCATAATTTCATTTATTACTGCTTTCTCGGGTGCTCTAGTCTCTTATATATCTAAATGATAATACAAACCATGTTTCCTTGTAATAGAGATACAATAAATATACGGGTACCAGGAAATGAAGTATCGAAAGGAAATCATCGCCATTGCATTGATATCGCGAAAATCTTATTGTCCGAAGAGAACAATTATGTTTACCTCCATATAATTATCCTCCGTTTATCACTGTTCTGTATCCGTTTACTTCCTTATTACCTCTGCTTTATTTCTTATTTCTTCGTCCCGTATATCAGGGTGTAGTGAGTCTCTAGTAGGCAAGATAGAGTTTAATTACGGAAGAACATTTGCGACCTAAGTAAATTCACCCGTAAGGTGGGTATGCTAAGGAGGAAGATGAAAGCCAAAGCTCTGTGAAATATTTCAACATTAATCGTTTCATTGTTGGCATAAGAGTTAAGAACAATCATTTCTTTACCACAATCCCATCGTTTTCCTCATTTTGGTTTGAATACTTATCGAGGATCCATTTTAATTTTTTGCATGTGACTACCTTCAATTCGTCTCGGAGATTGCTCCTCAATCAGTATGCTCAAAGTCACGATACTTTGCCTAAAATTATGCAATATTGTTTCCTTAAACAAATTGTCAACCTCTACGAAACAAATCCTTGAAACACTCGCGAAAATATCAAGGAAATCGTGGTAAGAAAATTTCAGGAAAAGCGTGGTCACAAAGAATTTAAGTAATATCCAAATAAATATTAATAGTAGTCACAAAAGCGACTATTTTCTGTAAAGAAATACAAGTTAATTCTTTAACAAACAAAGACACAAAGTATTCGTTCCACACGCTCGATACAGAAAGAACAGAACAGCGCCAATAGAGCAAGTGAATTGATTGTTGTCTGAGGTTGGTAATGAATTCAATTTTGAATATATTGCGAACTGAATGCGAGGTACCCTTATCATTACTGTTATGAACGATGGCGAAGTAAAAGCGTTGGTTTCATTGAGTACAGGTTCTATACCAACATCAAGCCAGATAGACTGACAACAAATAAATAAATATATAAATAATTTACGGTCAAGAGAGCTGTTGTAAACTGCTAATGACCACAGTAAGGACAATAAAGTAATTTACTGCCACTAATACAAAATAAACTAATGAACACAGTGAATTTCCGTTCATATTTTTTTCTTCTTAAGTTAAATTTCTCGAAGAAAATTTGGTGACTTTTACTATAGAAGTGTTGATTCGTTAGCACAACACAGGGAACACGCAAGGCTTAAAAATGTGCTTGAGGGCCGAATTGTCGTTTCTCCTCACTATTGACGAGAGTGTCCTCACATGAATTCCTTCTGGTATTCCAGCAACTTTCTCTCATATTACGTGTCTTGGTGGAATTGACTGAACGTGCTATTTTGCTCGCGTGAAGATATATTATTTCTCCTCTATATTTTGCTCCTTTGCTTTGAACGACAGGTACACATTTTTAAATTCGATCTCATACATTTCGGCGTCCCTGCCAATCCATGCTTCCCAATTCCAACGAGTTAATCAATTTTCATAGGAACACACTATTACTTTTGCCTTGTTCCTAACTCTGATGAAATATGAAATCCTAACATTCCAATCTGATGTAGCATTCGTCTCTTCACAGTGTTTATCTAAATAAATTTTGTCCTTTTCCTTTTTGTACATCTACTTGTTTGTATAACCGTATAATCTTTCTTTCAATCCCCGCATATTCTTCTGTTTCACCATCTTGAAAAGTATGTTTCTGCTTTACATGTTCCCTTCAGTTTTTCTTTCTCTTAGTTCAATGTTGTATTCTCTGTGTATTCAATTTCGATGCGATCCACCTTCTTTTACTATCGAATGCTTGTTGTTTGGATGGGGAATTAAGCTTTTATGTTAGTTATCAGCTTCCGATTGCAGTGCAATCCATCGCGACTTTGCTTCATACTTTGGCCTCCGTTCTCTGATTTTGTCTTTCTGTCCTTCACTGCCTTTAAAACCCCGAAGCTCCCGGATTCTACACACCGCTTGAACTACCCTTGCCTTCCCCCACAGCCATCTCCCCGGTGTCCTGCCGGCTCGATTCCCGCTCCCGGTTCTTCCGCTACTTCGTCGTCGCCTCTCCCGCCATTCGTTCGCTGCATCCTTCCCCTTCCTGATCCTGCCGTTTCTTCCATGCTCACTCCCTCCCGCCGACGCTTGCCGCTCTCCTCCACCTAATATGTTTTGCTTCAGATTTCGCCTCCCCTTCCCTGCTTCGTCGACGCGCGGCCCGCGGTCCCGTGCAGCAAACAATGGAAGTGCGACTTTTTGAAGGCGAGCGTTCAAAATAAAATTCTCTTGCGAGGAGTGGGCACATTTCGCCCAGGGAGGGAGCGTGGCGAGGAAGAAAGAAGTCTTAGTAAGAAGCGATGGGATGACCGTTGTGACAAGAGATTCGAGGAAGTGGGAGAGAAGACTGTGGCTGAACCGTGCGCTATCAACTTGGTCAGAGCAGTCACTGACAGTATTGGCGTCAAGCTGACAAGTGCGGAATAACGGCAGTTTTTTTCTGTTATCAACAATGGCACTACGAGGCAGTTAATTGCAACAATACAAATTTCCTTTTACCACCCACCCAGTGTGTAGAATAGATCGAAAAAATAGATATATCTGACATCATTTTGCCACGAGTATGTTCTCTCCGAATTTTATATTTCCGAGCCAAAAGAGTGTTAAATGAAAAATTTGATAATTCTCGATAAGATAATGTAGATTCTTTCGTTTATATTATAAATAGTGTTTTACTGATATCAACTTTTTAATCAGATAATACAATTTTAATATTTCTTTTTTCCTTCATTGATAATACGGATAAATCAATTTAAAATCTGAAATGTTAAAATCGTTTAGGAAAATCTATTATTCGTAGATGAGTAAATGTCACGTAATTTAAGATAGTTGTTACTCAATTAATTCAGAAAATTGTGAATTATAATCCTCGAAATAGAATCTAGAGGTTAGACTTTGGCGCGACAAAACGATCATGGATTGATTTGTTGTACGATATTACTTTGTATTCAGAAATTTGAATATTAGTGTATTTTAGAAAGTATGAGCTCAATGCATCAAGCACTTTCTCTTACTCAGATAGTACGTCATTTGTCAACAAAAGTTTCATTTCCTCGTGTTGTAATCAAGTGGTAAAGTAATAAATGAGTATACCTTTGCAAAAGTGACTATAATGGAAGCATGGGTATTAAAAGTTAAATAACATTTTTCGTTTACAAATGCAAATAATCAAAGGGATAATACGTAGTGTCTTCGTTGCAGGAACATTCGAGTAACGTTTTCCTACCTGCCGAAAATTTTCAAAAGACTATATAAAGAATAAAGTTAAAATGGGGCATAACCAACAACATTGATAAAAACTGGGATCGCTTGTGATGTGATGAAGTGTAATCGTTCAAACAAATCGTATGAGGTCACGACATCAGACCATGCACTTCGTTGAAAAACGAGACGGGTGCTTGAGATAAGCATCATTTAGCAAACACAAGTCTTCATGAAACAGCAGCACCCTGTGTTAAACAAATTTTAGTTTGGGGTCGATGTTATCGACAAAGTACACTCGCAAGACAAATCTCTCAGCTTTTCACTCATTGTTTATCATAGGAATCGTTTTATCTTCATAACCTTAACTGTTCTTGATTCTTCTTTATCATGTAAGTAATATTATATTTCTAAAAATGTGTATACGGTATTAGGAAACTCGTATGACGATAATTTCAATATGTGATTTATTTTAATAAACGTTAGGAAAATAGATATTGCTTTAACCAAACAGAACTCATTTCGAATTTGTTTCTTACATAATTCCTTACAATTCTACTCGACGTAAATAATTCCAAAAAATAACGCTTTATGTTCAGTATGTTAGTATTATAAAAATCTAAAAAACATTGGATTCATTTTTTATACATTTATGAAAATATGATATTAGTATTAATTTGTATGGACTAAGTCGCGGGAGAGAGATTCAGATCTCGAGATAAGTGTGATTCTTTATGAAAATGGGAAAAAGCCTAAGATTAGGAATAGATTTTTATATATTCCAATATCTTTCAGTTCTAATTTTATGCACACCATATAAAAATACATCAATTCTCATTCATTCATGTACTATTAGAAAATATATTTTCATGGTTTTTATTTTTCTTAGCGTACATATTTCACAAATTTTGAAAATTCCTTTTCATGTCATATCAAACTTAATATTATTTCCAATTTTATTTCCATGTTTTTTACTGTGAGCCTTTTCTTGTTTGCTTTCATTTCAGTGGGAAGAAAAGGAAAGTTTCTGTAACCAATAACTAATGAGCTACGAAGTTCATAATGTTACGCTTCTTACCCGCTTTTTTTCAAATTACGTGTGTCTTATCAAAAACTATTTTATCTCAAGGAAGGAAGCAAACGAATTTTCAAAAAGAGTTTTTTGCCGCGAAAGATTTTTTTGCACCAAGGCAATGGCATTGAAAATGTTTCGGAAAACGTCAAGATATTATAATACGCTGACTGTAACTCTGTTATAGTTGGCTTTGTGAAGAAAGCAAGAGCCATGACGCTATGACGCCATGAGCGTCAGTACAGCCGTGCGATGTTCTTTGAGTTATTCTTTCACAGTGCACAACAAAGTTTGTTTTCCTCTCTTATGAAATTTCCTTTTTGACACTTATCTCCTTTATAGTATCAACGCCTCAGTTGTTAGGCGTCATGTAAAACGATGGTCAGATAACATAATGTTCATTTTCCACCAAGGTTGTGGCAGTACATATATGCCCTCTCTTCAATTGCTCTACCAAACGTATGTGTGCATAATTTATTATCGGAGAATGAGCAAGAAGACCCGTTTTGAAACAGACCAGTTTTTTACGAAAAGCAAAATGAAATAATCTTTCAACCTATTTGTTTTTAATGTTTTTATAACTAACATTTTATTAAATGTATTCCTTCAGTAAATACAAATATATCATTTTGTAGTACTTACATGAAATGTCATACTATTGGATCTCTGGGCACGTTGTTGAACTTCTTATTTTTCCATACCTTTTCGATAAAACGCTATGAAACCCTGGGTTATATAAAACGCTAGAGTTTGACCAAATTAAAAACGGGTAGCTGAGATTCGGAAGACAATTGATCGTAAACTTCGTACAACAAGCCCACGACACACTCTTTCACGAGTAGACAATAATACTTTTTTCAGTATTGAGGTAAGAAATCTCTTTCATTTCATATGTTGGACATTTAGAATATTACGATGTGTAAATCACTTTATGAAATTCTCAGCACAGGGACTTTTTCCTATCCTATCAGCTTTGGGTTATCGATTGTAGGATTTTAGGAAAGAGTTCAAAATTGTAAGACCTGAAGTAATAATTGAAATGTGATGTCTGTTTTCGGACAGGACATTCTGTTTTTCGATGATAACCATGCAAAAATGTCAAAGACTTTACAATTTATGAAATAAGAGAGTGGTTCTTGTAATTCATTCCATTTTCATGTAGCAAAAGGCAATTCGCCATAATGCCATCTTCTCTCCATTCAATTGCCTGTGTAAACATTTTTCTTCTCGGTTATCTACTACTTGAATACTTATATGATACCCTATAAAGTTAGTTACTCCACAACCCGATTGCCTACACATCATAATTTTTCATTCCTTAATTGTTTATATACCTGTAATGTATTGTCACAAGTCTTCCAGTAACTGTAAGTTACTGAAACTTTGTGCCAAGATGATATCCCCAGTATATTTAAAGAATAATTTTAAAACTTTTCAGTTATGCTTTTTAGGAGAGTATAAACACACGACAGATAATTGTGGAGAAACAGACAATTAGCCTAGAAGCTCTTAGAGGTTCAGCCAGCTTCAGGCGGACCATAAGTGCTGGTAATGAGTACAGGGGTTTGGATGTAATATCTTGGCAGAGAACTTTCACTGACGGGTTGGGGATTGATGAAGACATATCAAAACGGGGATGCGACAAACTTCCGTCATGGGGAATGAAGAGTGTGCACTTTACAAATGAGCTACTTACTGCATTGGTGTTTGAAATCACTTTCTTACACTCCGCCATCGGTTTGATATTGCAGCTAAGGTTCTCGTTTTCTAATTAGCAAAAATGATGATTAATGACAAGTCGAGAAAAATAATTGTAAAACAAAATTTCTTATTAAGAAGCAAACAAAGTACCAGTGTAAAATAAGTATTGAAAATTATTCAAGAAAAAAATATATAACGATTCTAAAATAAACGATTGCGAAGCAAAATTTACTCCCTTATTGCCCAAACGTTGGGATCACTGCACCTAATGTTGCTGGTTCGAATACCTGCGTAAGGTGCGCAAGGGAAACGGCGGAATATCGGGTCCTCAGGCAATTACGGGAACACCACACGGTACTGAAGCCAGACACGATTCCCTGCAGTACCCTGCTAAAATCATCAGGCAGCATTAGCGTGCAAACGCACCATGTATCTTATTAATTAGTTATGTATGTCTATTAAAAACTATCTATGAAAAACATCGTTTAATAGAATAAACTGTGTAATCATTTGTTGCGCAAATTAGAAAAAAAATATGATTTCCAAAACCTTGGTTTTATTTTGCAGGGTTTTTGGAGGTTCGTAAGTAACGTAGTTAGGTGCAATTGCAAACAAATCTTACTGGGAAGTAATAGTAGCACATTTATTATTAGCATATAAATTTAAAAATTCAGTTCTTTGGAAATTTTGCTATTGACGTGCGATCTCCATTGTTGTGCATACTGCGTTTGCAAACGTTTTGCATAAGAGGCATGGTCCCGTGTTTGTTTTTGCATATTTGATTAATTGCTTGAACAATTCAAGTAGTATATTATTGAGCCATACTTTGTAGAATCTTGTATACTCCTTTTATTTCATGTAATTGACTCCTTTTTTAATCTGCAGATTGTTTTAGTGAAAAAAGAAATAATTGTCTAATCATTTACTTTAAAAAATACATTAGTAAAAAAAAAATTAACACAGTATGGATAACTGGTGAGTCGGAAAAGAGTAAGAAGAAATAAATGAAAATATGAGACAAAAGAAGCCCGGGTTGTACCATTTATGAAGCGAGTCTATATTGTGAATATTTATACACGACTGTAACATCGTGGCCAGTACGGATTTTGAAAAAACATTTTCAAGCACTGCTCGCCGGAAATACCAAAGGCGATTAAGAGCCATGCCCGTCGCCGCCCAAACAAGGAAAGGTGCGCGTTAAGACCTCTCGTATTGTGGAGAGGCAGAACTCCCATCTACTTCTGAAAACTGAGATGAACGCCCGGAGAAGGAAAATGAGTGTGTATGGAATATTTCAGCATTTGACAGAAATAGTGTTCATCCGAAAAGGCAGTTTTTCTCGGAAGCTGAGGAGTGACCAAGCCGAGGTGGGGTGTTGGAAACGGGCGAAGAGGTAGTCACGTGACCTCCGCCTTAATATATATTGGAGGGATTTCAGCTCCTAAGTGACTTTTATACTGGAGGCTTTCAGACTTTGAGACAAGTGCGAAAGCGTATAGAAGTACGCAAGTTATTTAATATGTAACTTGGTTAGTTTTGGTCGTCAGACCACTGAGAATTGCTGCGGTAATTCTATTACCTGCTATAGGCGCGAATAACATAGCTTGGAACAGTTATTTATTTCGAGATAGCAACTTGGAACTTTTTGAACTTCGGATAATCTGGGTAGATTTCCGAGTTAATTCATAACACCAGTAGTTATAACTGTGTGTAATTATTGCTTTTAGATAGCAATATCAAGTAATAACAAGTTCAAACTTGTATTTATGATTTGCGAGTTTGTCTACATTTGTAAATATTCAGAGCTTTATTTAATTTGAATTAAATGTTTTATTGTTATTACTCGAGTGTTTGATTGCTTGGGGAAACCAAGCTGGTGGCAGCGAACTCTACCATAAAGGTTGTGGTTTATGGTTGAATCCCGCTTCTCCACCAAAAGCGTACGCACATCGCATATGGGCTTGTGGTGTGCTGGTACAACGACCTTCAGACAGATGGATTTCGTGCGCAAAGTGTGTCAAGTTAACACACTGCTCGTGTGCTAGAGAAGATGACATGCACTCACATTTGTGCGTTTTGTATTAAGCTATGAAGTAGCACTCTGCCAATTCTACCCCGGCATGGCACATCTTGGCCCTCACCGTGGCATACTAGGCACATGGTGTATTTTCTTTTCTTTAGCCGTCAATAATTTTCTCTTTCACATTTACATGTCTTTTATTTCAACGAATAACATAATATAGTATCTTGTTATAAAACAATAGATGTAGTAGTAGATTTTCTTACAAGAGATCCAATATACCCCTGATATGTTTGTTAATATAAGTTCATTTCAGTCAGATTATCGTCTTCAAATCACCACCTTGTCGCTGGGAAAGATACATTTTACGGCAATCACGTGAAGTTTATTAACCACCATCACAGTAACTTCTATGACTATCATTAGGACCTTCACAATAACTTCTGTTAATCATTCGCTGAAGACAAACTGACCCTTTTGTTACTATTTCATGATAAAAATATTGGTATCTTCTTTATCGTACGCTGGCATTGTTCCTGTTCGTCACAATATCCTGCTCTGTACTCTGATTCCTTCCCCTTCTCCTCTAGGTTTCTCTCGTAGGTATTGAATTTTCACTTCCAAAGCATTCTTTTCTTAAGATCATCACAGTTTTTAAAAACCTCGACCTCGGAAAATTTTATAAAAAGTTATAAGAGAGATTAAGAAAGAGGTAAATTGCTGAATATTAATCAACTTGTTGTAGCACTCTTCTAAAGAGTTTAATTTAACACGGTCTCTTATGAGATTTCACGAATTTTCAACTTTAACTGGAAAAAAATTATATAAGGAAATGTAGAAATTTTAAAAAACTTTTTTAAATTGTTCACTGATATTCTGAAAGTATGAAAACCATATCCTATGGCAATCAAAAGTCACGGGATCTAAAATGAGATATTCCATAAAAAGTAAAATAAAGTCAGACTAATGGAGATTACTGTAGCGAAACGTCACAACATCGCACTACATCGAGCGAACCACGTATTTCATCTTTCGCCACCAGAGTGCGAGAACTAATGCAAAGGCTTTCCCAATGTCTTTCCCAATGCACGGAGTTAAAAGAGATGAGAGCATTAATGTGTACTTTTTCATTTTTTCAAATTGAAATTGAAATAAATTACTTTGAGCTATATGTTGATGGAATACTTTTCCAGAGAGTACTTTGCCTTTCCACATAAAACAAGATGGTATTAAAGACATTCTACGAATAATCAATGTTGGAAGTATCCTCAAAAACTTTCATCTATTTACGCGTTGTTTACAAAGAACAAGCTCAGCTATGATTTACAAAGCCGCCAACTTTAAAATGTAAAATGCAACGTTGTAAAATAAAATGTAAAATAACACGTATTATTCTAGTTCGTATTTCTGAAATTCATGGTTTAATACATGTGTCATATCCCAAGTAATCTATTAAGTTTTAAATAATTATTTTTGTCATAGTTTGATATGTTACGACGTAGATTAAATTTGAATTTTTTTTTCTTCTGTAAGCTACAATCCGGGTACAGTCACATTAAAAGTTTGAAATTTCCAATGAATTTTTATCATTTACGACCATACACTAATTTAAAATGTTTAAACATACTTCTCAAGCTATTTTGAAACGAATTTCACTATATTAGTGAGGAATCTAATTATAATATTCCGTAATAGTGAAGTTCATGAATTACTTGAAGTCCATTAACTTTTGACAAGATCTTACGTGAAGTACTACCTTAAGAAGCTCTAGTGAAATATGTCGTTTCTTCTTATAGTTCCAAACGTCACATGATGAAGTGAAGAAGCGTGGCAAAACTGATTCATCGTCCGTGTCTAGCAGGACAAAATGGTAAAAAGTCCCTTTTCATCGATTGTTTTAGACAGTTCATTTGCGCCTCGAATATCATTCCTAAGCGTCACTACTGTGATAGTTGTTTGTTTTTTTCTAATATTGGGCGCACAATTTTAGGTTTCTAAAACTTAAAATGACATTAAAATCCTGCATCTTGGAACAATGTAATCAAAATTCTTGGCATGAAATCTGTTTTTTATGGAGATTTTTAATTTTAAATATAAACTTTGTACATCCAGGATAGATGCCAACGATTTTTTCTTTATTTCAAGGTTCTAATGCTACTTTTTCATATGAGGCCATAGGTAGGAAAAAAGCCTGAATATCGAAAGTGAATGAAGGTGCAATTTTATTGCGGGAATGTCTTGGATACATTATATTCTCATCTTTAGTTTCATCAAAAGTTGCTCGCGCTATCCTTTTATTTCAAAAAGAAATTGGAAAAGTAGTTTTTCCAATATATTAGAAAAACTATCGGTCGTAGAGAAAATTAAAGGACATAAGATCTGTACGCAATTACAGTATCTACAATTTGAGACTTTTTAAATTGAAATATGTCGACAAATAAAAATGCAATTGCAAAAATCGTGAAAATCGGCCATTTTTGTTATTGTTACAATTTTGCAAATAAGTATTCAAAATAGATTAAACACCCCTTAAGATGCGATATTTGTGGTGTTTAAAAAGAGTACAAAATAGTGGGGTGAAGGTGCAATAGTGTGTGCAAAATCGTATTTATTCCTACGATTAATAGAATCCAAGTTAAACACACACACACACACAAAATAAATCACATTTATATCAAAGACATTTCCGCAATGAAATCGCTACTTAATTTACTTTAGATTTCAGAATTACATTCGTCCTGGGTTATACAAAGAAAATTGAGGAGAAAGAATAAAACTTGAGCATATTTAAGCCATTTTTCCAATTTTTAAAAATATTTATTAGTATTTGTGTGTGTATGTAATTAAAACTGCAATATTTTAATGGATAGTAACGTTTTTAATCTAAACATTATTCTTCTCGCATTATTCATCATTACTAATTGTTATTGTTGAGAGAGTTACTGAGACAAGGTTGTGCGACATATACTCGTTTCTCAATATTTTCGAAAATATTCGATGTTCAGAAAAATTTCAAAAGCACAATGATGTTTGCAATATTCTGGTCAAATAAGTTCTTTATAGAATTAACTTCTTAGCTGCAAACAAAAGCTAAAATTATGTATTTTTACAACACAGTAATATACCTAAATAGCCTGTATGCACTGAAAACCATGTATTTGACATCGAACTACAATCGACAACAGAATATACTGGATTGTACAGAATATAACCTTGCTTTTCTTCCAAATATATCTAATTCCGTAAAGTACGAGGTTTTCATTAATTTCTATCTCATCAGGCAAATCTTTTGATAAAACCAAACTACAAACATATTTCAATTATATACTTATTTATCACAAAAATATACTCAAAAACGTGAAATGATCATTTCAGGCACAAGTAATGACATCCCCTATAATTGTATTATTGATACCAATGCAAAAGAAAGATGAAAGATTTACTAATTCTGTATGCAATACGAGGAAATTAACCTAAAATAATACCTACATTAATTTTTATTTTTATTCAAATATAACATTGTGTCGGGTGAGTATGAATACGATATTCTTTGAAAGCTTGGAAGGCCAAGTATGAGAAGTTTTCATTTCTGTCACATGTCATTAGAAACACTCATGTTTCATTACCAACAGAGGTAGTGTCTCTCCCCAGGGGGCTTACATCTAGTAAGTACGTGTTTGGCAAACACGGGGCCCCGAGCTGAGTCTGGTATTGCTTCCACTTGCTTGTGCCATGCTCCTTCCTTTCTCTTTTCTGACCTCCCTTGGTCACCTCTTGTTCTTTTCGATCCCGACGCTACTAGGTTGCGAGGGCTAGGGTATCGTTTCCTCTTTTTCTTTTTTTTTATGTTATTTAGTAAAGTCGTGAGATATAATGGGATTTGAGTTTTGAGTTGTAATTCAGGAGGGTTTTTAGTGGGTANACAAGGTGAGGTTTTCAGCTAGTTTGGAGTTTCCCTCACCTACTTCAGGCAAGTGTTGAATCCCATATAATAACAGCCCTTCGTGTAACTCACTCATTTATAGATGAAAATTATTTGATACTTCTACTAGTCGTAGAAACATGAAATTTGGTTTATCCCATACCAATGAATGACAAAATTCAAAAAATTCGGAAGTTATAATTTTAAAGTACATTTTTCGGGGAATTAATATTACGCGAAGCAAACGAGCATTAGCTTTTGAGTGTGCCATGTAGTTAAGCCAAAGCCATCTCGATTACAAAGAATAGTATGGCGGCGAACATCAGGTCAATCGTATTGGGATTTATCATGAATAGTGCATGTTCTTTAGGTTTTATGAACGTATTGAAGTATTGTGTGCTTTAATGTTACCATAAGTTTATATTAAACACCATAAATGTTTAATTGTATTGCGTCTTTGTACAAATAAAATAACAAAAATTAATCTATGTGAACATATTAGAAACGGCATCTGAAGAGCAACAATGATAAGTTGCCAAACGTAATCGTAATGAAGTTTTATTTATTAAAATAGCTATAATTCATTAATGTGCCGTATGAGATTTTGTGATTGATTAGCTCAGGTAGGTATGTATTTGTATTTTCTTTTCATTGCAAAGATGCTTATTACTTACATTGCCAAACTCGGTGTTTGAATACGTGAGATACTTAGGAATGTATCTTTTTCCTAGACTTGTCTGATATTACTCGCGTGATATTGAATGAGATTGAAATTCGTTTTACGATCTTTAAAAGTGCAAAAACGATGATCGTTATAAATTATTGGTTTTCTTTCAATAAGTCAAGCCGCGAATTATGTCTGCGGAATGCCGTGAAAATATGTTTCGATTCATTAATGTTTTTCAAAAGTTTGTTTATGTTCTTAAAGAATTAAATTTTAGACAAAAACAATAATTTTTACTATGTGAAATAAGGTTAGGCTTATATTTTATTACACAACAATGTTTTATGTTCTACTTTAAACGTATTTTATATATTTTTTACTAATTTTCATGATGTTGGAATATTTTTATTATTTTATATAATTTTTAAGTCCCTTTACGATACAAAATGTTAATTCATAAGTCAACGCTTTCGTAAAATAGTAATTATATCAGCTTATTTTCTCTCTTTTATATATATCATTATAAGTTAGTAGTTGTTTTACTCAAAGTATCGTTTGCATGCGCGTGGCCTATTGTTTACTCCTTGAATGCAGTTGGTCTTGAGTATTATCACTCAAAGAATAAATTATCAATATCCAATATAATAATGTTGAGTATTTATGGAGAAATTGTATCGGTTCACAATTTCACTTCATATGTGTGTTTAAGTTATTTTTTAGTATTTAATTACCAATTAGCATGGAATGAATGTAACACATGACTGGAAATTCCACACTGAATTTTTTTCAAAGGACACTGATTTCCAACCTCGACAAATTAAGGTGCGTACGATCAATGCAAGAAAGTGAAAAAGGTGTTTCATTAATTGGTAATAATTAAATTAATGTTGCCTAGCGCAGTGGCAAAACACAAGTACCAGATATAATTTATTTTATTGACATAGATATTAGTAACATTCGTATTAATATACCAAGAATTTAGAGAAAAATAGTATAGAATGATTACGAGAAACAGACCTGAGGAATACATATTTTTATTTGAAAATTATTAATGATATTAAATACATACAATAAATCTGGCATTTTTCTGTGTATTTTTATCGCAATGAATTATACGGTGCAGCCAAAACCTGTTTTCTGCTTTTAGATTAAGTGTCACCGGATGAACTCCACGTATGATGGTCTACGCGGTGCATCATTTCAATCCAGCAATAAGGAGTTTTGCTCTAGATGTCTTGGCACAGGCGCAGCCCCCAAAAGGTGGGGGGGTCAGGTTTACCCCCCCCCCCCGCGAGAGCAAGCGAGTCGGTACCATAAGTTCCCCGGCAACCCAACAACTCTCCTACTCAATTCCCTCACCCAAGTCGCGGCTAGGTGGAAGAGTAGTCCTCACGATCTTATCCTCGCTAAAAGATAAGATATACAAATAATTAATATTCCAAGATTATTAATCCTGTAGACGTCGCAGGTCTAATATTTTGAAAAGACGTTCTCCTCCTTTCAATCATTTGGAATATTTCTTATATATTTGTAGTAAATGTCATAAATCTGTGAAATAAATATAATATTCCTTCCACGACTACCATTTCTACTATTACTTCGACTGTCGCCTGTTTTCCCTGTCTGCTATTCTTTGTGTTAGTTATTTAGATTATCACTGAGTTTTAAGAAATTAATTTTGGGATTACTCTATGTCCGAATGTTAAGGCACTGGTAATTTAAAAAAATGAGATCTGTAACTTCAATTAGTTAGTCAGCAATCTTGTTAGTCAACTAATGGAGAAAATGAGCTCAGCAACTCCAAGGAGGGACCAAGAACTTGCGTGTTTTATTAGATGAATGAAATTCAAATCTGTGTCGGTATTTGTACTAACTGCTGTAAAACAATAGAAACAGCAGTGTATTCGCTCTGTTGGCAAGAAACCTGCTGCCACATCCAAACGACAGTGATGTCAATCTCCCACATGCTCAACCGATTCATCAACTGTAGATCCTTCACTTCGCATTTCAGCTATCCGTGAAACTGGAGAAATCAAATTTGTTGAGGAGCTGTTTAATCGGGTAGTATCCACTCCCTGCTTCTTCAATTGTGGTTCTGGAAGAAGAATAAAATTGTCATATAGTAGGATTGTTAATGAAACAATCATTTTCAAAATAAGTATAAACCAATTTTTTATCATGAAAACTACACACAATCCCTTAAGGAACAAAACAAAATCTCGGAAGGATCTTATAAATCGCGCAAAGTAAATTCATTGCAAAGAACATTCTGAAAAGTGTACCAAACAGTTTGATATGGATAGACAATACTGTAGTAGAATATGCTGTAGTATAATCAAGTAGAATAAATGCGGTTAAAGATTGACTACGGAGCTAGCTTGGTGCAACAACTAAATTCCCTCTCCCAAGTCCTTTTGAGAAATTCCTCTCACATCAAATTAAGAGCACTTACTCCACTTGAATCAGGTTTTTCTCTTTAAAATTTTCTCTCTCTTTCATATATATTCTCGCATACGAGATTAATTGCACTAACCTGTTTTCACAGTTTCCTAAATGGCAGTGTTTATAAAATGGGAGTGCAAATGGATTGTTTCGTGAACTGTGTTTAATTTTGCATTGAATTATAATGGATGTGTCTGTGTTGCAGGTGAGTGTCCCAGGGAGCTTTTTTCACTTGCTGGCAGAGTCGAATCCGGAATCGCGGGTAAGATACCTTATGCTTCTAGCATAGGTGGCTTTACGTATCCATACCAGCGCTTAACGCTCATGCTTTATTTATTATTTATTCCCATAATTTCCAGAAAGACCTCATATGTGTGAGAGAGAAGAACTCTTTCTAATTCTGTCTTACAATTACTATTTTTAATTCTGTAGAACATGATTTAAAATATATTTTCTTTCAATCTATTTTCCAACTTTGACCTCAGATTATTTATAACACTCCCGGGATATTTTTTCATATCATGCTACCACGACAATAATTTTAACTTCTTTTTTCTCTATTAAATTTTACTATCTCATTGAAAGAGTATGTTAGGATATTATTCACTTTTTGCATTGCAATAATTTATGTCCTAACAATGGATATGTGGATATGTCCTAAGAATGGTTGTGTGTTCATATGGATATCAGTTGTGATCGTCATGTTAATAACACTATTGAAAAATATTCCAATGATCTAGAGGCTTAACAGGCGCATCGGAAGAATGGTTTCCTTTTCGCAATTATTTATTAATGTATCAGCAAAACTGTGCATGTTAAATTTCTATCTGGAAAGAATGAGAGCAAAAACAAATGTTAGAGCAATTAGTACTCCATCCAGTACTAGTGTAACACATATAATGAATAAATTGAAAAATGCGTATTTTTGATGTCATGATTTATAGACTTGGACTTAGTCTGAACCATTATTTTTTTAAATTAAGGGTCTTCATTTCTTCCCAGAAGTTGGAATATAAATTCCTAAAGATGCATAACATGTTGTAACTTCCAACATTTCGAGAATAACTGTAAAATGTGAAATGTATAAAACAAAATTTCATTTGTAGTCTCGTGTACTAAATAATCCAGAAATGTATTAAAAAGTAAGCTACGACTATCATGTTACGTCAAATTGGTAAAAAATAAATTTCAAAAAGTTATTATTAAATAAATTATTAAAATTATAAAATTATTAAGAAATAAATTTTGGTACCAAAACAGCAGTTACAAACTGCATTCTTAATTTAAATTCTACATTAACTAAAAATGCAAACTACGAATTCGAAATTCATTAAAATCCTTCACATGTCATTCTCGTCCTCATGCTAATGAAAATACTATTTGAAATGGATATACAAAAGCTCAGCCTAACAATAATTGTTTTTTGTGGGGCTTTAGGGCCCACTAACAAGAATTAGTCATGTAAATTTCTGTAGAGTTTAGAATATTTCCAAAGCTCTTGCAATTCATATCGGATAAGTAATGATTTTTGACCAGATAAGACTAAAAATTTACTTTAATTATAATATATTCATTTAGACTCACGTAAGTTTCACTGCCTGGAAAGCAGGACATTGTTCTCATTGTCGTTATCTTCTATTTATAATTATAACATCAGTATTCATGCTTTCTTCAGGTTTCGGTGCTTTTTATAAATTATGGGTCTTTAGATATTGAAGACTATGGCATGGTAGCAAGTTGACCATAAAACTACTTTTTAGATTTACCCTTTAGCTTTATGGTTCGCTTTACTTTTGATCTGCTTTGCTTTAAGTCGGAAATTGATGAGTAAATGACTTCACTGGGTACTCCATCTACTCCGGCTTTATGTATTTTCTATGTACAATACACATAATTCTTAAGTAGACTTTAATATTATTTTGTATGCTGGATATCTCAATCTGTATTATCTGATAGTAATTTCGTTATTCTGTATAATAGTGTTTAATGCTTGTGAACGATAATGCCCGAAAATTTACAGATATAATTCCACTTTTTCAAATAACAATCGCTTTCTACAAATTGGCATTCAAATGGTCCACGCTAGTGGAAAATGAAACAAAATATAACTAGTTTATATCTATTTTATTATTATCCTACTTATTATTGAAAAATGTTAGTTTTAGCCTGCCTTGTTTTCAGTTTTGGTATTTGCTTTCTTGTGTAATGCTACACCTGTAATTACTGTTATTGTATTACTCAATATATGTAGTGTTAAAGCATCTTATCCACACAGTTGCGTGATACGTAAGGACACCTATCTATGTATAACATTTTATTTCAACGATGATCCCCATTCACCCTGTTTTCGTTTGCATATGAACCGGCGGTTGGCGTGAAATGCTCCTTAACATTCGAACATATTACCACTTCACTACTTTCGACCGAACTGGACTATGTACTTCGTCGGCCTGGGAGAGACATGTAGTGGGAGACGCCGTTTCTTGCTAATTGGCGGAATCTGTATCTAGAAAATATTTTTGTAGAAAACGACACAGGTTGAATTGTCATACCTTCCAGTAACTACGTAATTTTGTTTCGATGTGACACAAATGACAAAGGGCAGCAGGAAAATGCTTATAAAGACACAAAAATTCTACACACCAGTGTTCAGAATCCAAAAGAAAATAAACGTAGAAGACTGAAAAATAATGTTTTTCTTTCATTTTTCAAAATATTTGTAAAAAGCTTTAAAACAACATTTTTATTACGAAAAGAATATTAAGAGTACAAGTTTTTTTTACGTTCATTGGGTAAAGATCAACTTAGGAACTTTTTATCTGAAGAAACCATCCTGTTACTGCTACCATACTTGAGTATATATTGACATAACGTATTGTGTATGTGTTTTAAAAGTACAGAATCCCTCTTAATGAAAAATGATATAATCTTCTCTTAATAAAATGGAGTTCAAACCTCGATTGAACCAAGTTGACATGGACGTAGTGCGCTAAGTGGGTCTGCAACATGTTTTCCTTGCCATTCATTTCATCTCATTATCCATCATTATTCAACCTGAATGACTGTCGGCCATAGATCATTCTCCTCGTGGAGGTGCCGTAGAAAGGGTATCCAGCAGCATCGTGTCGCTCCTGCCACAAGAAGACATCATCCCATCATCGTAACACCAACCCCGTAAAGGGATAAGCAACGTGAGGTGATCTTGTACGTTTGAATATAACACATGAATCCACGAGACTTTCCTGTCTTCTCTCTCGAGGACGGAGATTATTTTCTATGAAAGTTTACAAGAGTTACCTTTGTAACACTCCCGGTAACTTACAGCTGTCTTCTGCAACATCAAATTGATCACCAATTATTTGATATGGATTTAAAAAATGCAAATAATATATTTTCTTGATTAACCCCCCCCCCCCTTATATTTAAATATATTGTGCGAATTGTTTTTCTTTTAATTTTCGAGTAAGAAACCGAAAAAAGCATTGAAGCTTAAATTATCTGCCTTGAGTTTGAATTATATGATTAATGTGTTGCATCTTCTCCAACAGATGAATTTACCCAGTAGAACAATTGAAAAATCTAATTTGTAAGACTTTTCAGTTGAAATAAGCCGCATTCAAACATTTCTTAGTCTTCGGACAACATTAGAGACATAATTTATGGTTGTCCTATTTTGTAAAACGTCAGGATCTCGTGGTTCGCACTGTCTATATCACTGAGTGAACGTGTATGCTCTGTCACCCCTTGGGGGCTCCATGTGAGAGACGAGTCGGTGCGGGCGAGAGCGGGGCGAGGTAGGGCTGGACAGGACGACATGTATGGGAGGCCTCCCCGCGCCGCAGAGCCACCGCGCGCCGTGTTCTCACCGCGCGCGCGCGGTGAGGGGAGGAGAAAGAGCGGGAGGGAATGGAAAGGAGGGGAAGGGAAGGGCCATGTGCGTGCCGCGCCGTCCGCCCATGTGCAGCGGGTCGATAGCAGAAGCGGTGGCACTCACGACTGCGGTGGCGTTAGCTCTGGTGGTGGCGGGGACGGAGATGGAGCCCGTTGCGAAGGAGTCTGAGACGGTTGGGCGGTGAATCTTCTGCCATGCAACAAGCCCTGAGTGACGTCTATATGAAAAGAAAATTGAACACATCTCATATGTTTCAAGATCTCATAAAAACGATGTTGACGTCTGTGCGCTACAACATTTATCGAGCATTTCCCATCCGTTGATTCCCACGTTTGCGGGTCATTGGCTTGGTTATCGGAGAAGGTGTGACAAATTTGCAATCCTGAAAAAATTAAAAGAGCAGCAACTTGATGTTGTTACATAAATGGTAGTGTTCTTTCCCGACTTTGTAATAGATCTGGGAACGCGGGTTTGTTTGCGTGAACCTTCTATGTGAGGCTTCTGGAAACGACCATGGACAAATGCCTGTGCCACATGTTCAGCTTCCGATAACACTCTTTGTTACAACCCTAATGCCCACCACCATTTCGAAGAATATGTAATCCTGTACTTCACATAAAATACGGGGGAAGACTGTTGAATAATACTCTGGTAAGACACATTTACCGAAACACGAAATACTAATTGTTCTTAATTCGAAATATTATCGACTTGTACTACAATCTCCTTTAAAATCTAGCTATACTGATTTCGCTCTATTTTAATGTGAACCCCATCTAAGATTTGTTTGTCCTAATGGAGGAATATTCATCGTGTGCGTTTTATGTTTTCGTGATAGGAATATTTCTTCATTATGAATAAGAGGTTTACTAATTGCTTTTCAAAATTTCTTTGGAACAGTAAGACTTCTTAGTTTGACAATTACGAGGGACATGACACATTCAGTACTAAAATAATTCGTTTTTTTATGGAATACAAAATAATTTGGGAAAAGCACGTAATTAATATTCAATGTAACATCATAATAAAAGGATGAGTTACACGCGCGAGGTGTAGTATATATTTTAAGCAAATTTACTCCACATAATAAAATTGTCTTTGGCAATCATTATAGTTGTATTGTATTTATGAAGTATTTACACAATAGACTGCTTTGATACTGTGATGATAATAATATACGGAACGCTTTCTTTTACGGGAGTGGCAATTGTAAAAATCGATTTGTGGTAGATAATATAATTCCGACTCATTATTAATTTTATACAAAATATTTAGCTTTCGTTATGTCGCCATTACAGCCTGTATTGACCGTTAAATCAAAAAGTGAAATGCTATTGTGATGCTTTGCCGCTGCTCTCCTCCCCTTGCTCTCTCCGCTCCAGAAATAAACCCTCATTACAGGTTTTATAGCGGAGGGCGCGCTGCGGGGCCGAGCGAGCTGTTGGGAGGGGTTGTAATGGCGGGGTGGAGGAGGAGCGGGGTCGCTGATATCCATGGAACACGGTGACTGGGTAGCGGAGGACGGGGAGAGGGGCAGTATACGTCGACGAGAGATGGAAGAGAAACACAGGGAAGAAGGAAGGAACGGGGGAAATACGGGAATAACAGTATTTAGGAGTGTGAAAAATAATATATCATGCGAAAGTGAAGACATTAGATTTGTCATGTACTTATGTCACTTTCCATTCCACTATATTTCTCCTCTTTATATATTAAATTTAAAATTAATTGTTCATAATACTCTGTATCTACTTTATTACGTGATGCACTTGGGAATGCAATTTTTCCTTCATTATTAAGAACATTTGGTAAAACGAATTCATGTCTGAAGGAAAATAACTGAATAAGCAATAGATGATCTGAAGTTCACAAACTTGTAGAAGGAGTAGGGTTGGTCCACACCTAGACGACTCGGTATCAAATAGCTTTTTTGCGGTGGGAATGCTTTTCGAATGCAGCAGATGGCGTAGCACGTGCACTGGAGTTCTCGAGCACCGGACCGATTATGTCTTGACATAGCAAGCCACTTGAAAATGGGATATATCGACAGTGGTAAGTACCATAATGCATGTATTGTGGTTGTTTCCGGGGAGGCCAGAGGATCTTACGGTATCTTGAAGTATGTCCAGGCTTCCATGCATCGAAAATGTGAGACCTGAATCATAGATCATATACAACTATTCCAATACCTGCTTGTACAGTTGACTACAGTACAGTTGACCTAATGTACAGTTTAATTTGTTAGTAACGACTATGTTTCTTTTCTTATTTATTTGTTGATGAACGTTTATTAATTGACCGCATAAGCGCGTACGTGGTATCCTTTCATTTCTTGTACGTTCTGTGAACACAATTAGACGCGGAAAAAAATTCCGGCCCACCATTATCATGAGATTTTCAGTCATTTCGGTGTACTATATCCTTCCTTAATGTTCGTAAACCTGGTTCTGAGAAAAATTTAGTATTTGCCTTTAAATAATGAATTATCTCGTATTTGTATTCTGGGTTTTAAATTAAACCTAATTCAATCCATATTTCAAAGATGTCTAAATAGATGAGACCATATCCTCCGTTCCATGTATATCAGTTTTGGAAGGTTGCTCATATTAATGATAATATGTTGAACTGTTATGTTTGTAATAATAATAATAATAATAAATTTATTGTCAAAAAACAGTACAGACTGCGTATGACCACGTGGAGGACAATAAACTAATTTACTCTCCGGAAGCAAGCAAGGGACCATCCCATCAATTCCGATCAAGGGCCCTAAGGCAGAGGCGGATTCAAAAATTTCAGCAAAAGTTCCTAGATAAGATAAAAAGTTAGCTGCGAGTTATAATACNATAAGATAAAAAGTTAGCTGCGAGTTATAACACATATATAATGTCAATATGTTTGTAATTTAACGCAAATATGTTTGTAAATTTACATGTAAATATTCAGAATACTCTCTCTTTTGTGCCATTGCTATTTACTGAGGTGTTTTGCAAATCACGATCCAAAATTGTATCCAAATCCAGTTCATAAAGTCAAGAAAGAACATTAAGATGGTGAAAGAAATAAGATGGGCTATTTGGAAATTTTCATTTTTGTAACCCCTCTGTTCAGGAGAGCTGCTTAATATTCAACATTGATTTTTTTTCACCTAGAAAGGCATTGCGCTAAATGTGATTCGAAAAAATTAAATATAAATTGAGTTGTTAGAAATAGAACATGTTTCTACCATGTATAGATCACCATGTATACAATAAGATTGTAATATTTATGTCATCCCATGCAGAAATCGCCGACGTTGAGCCGACTTTCGACGTATTTCGACGTCGAGATCGAGTCGAAGGATGACGGCGAATAAATGACACCGTCCAGACGTCACATTTCCCGGAATTTGAAGTCGAGACGTCGTTATGCGACATCGAGACGACGATAATAAACTGCGTTGTTTCGACGTCGAGATCGAGTCGAAGACCGGCGTTGGGATGACTCCCTTATACGACGTTTAGACGACTCAGTTATAATAATAATAATAATAATAATAATAATAATAATAATAATAATAATAATAGCACATGGGTGTCCGCTCCCGCTAATTGTGACCCATTTCTCTTTGGTTGCAACCCATTCTTTCGGAACCACATTCCCAATTTCGATGTTTCGTCTTTCATTGCCATTTGGTAGTCGAAGTTGGAACTCTACTTCGGTGCATTTTTCGCCAAGAATTAATTTTGCAAAAACATCCTGTTTTACGAGTTTACTATTCATGGTAGCAATAGTAAGATAAAACAATACAAGAGGTTAAAGACTCAGCCATTAACACCATGGTCAAGGCGAGCTCAGTGGTAGCGTGCTCGCCTTGAGATGGAAGGTATCCTGGTTCAAAACCCGCCGTAGTCGGACTTGGAAGATGGTGATTGTAATACAACGTTGTTATAGGAATGTGTATTACAAGCCTCATATAACATAATTTAACAAGGTAAAACGATGGATAATATCCATAAAAGTTGTAATAAAAATGATAATTCAACATATTCAAGAAAGTCGTATTGACGACGATGATTTGGTGTCGTTACCCGGCGTTGTAAAGACGTAAGCGTGTTTTACAACGTTGTAAAAACACCGTTCTCCGACGTTGAATCAACGTTACATGCGTACGCGTTGGCAATGTCTTCACGACGTTGTTTCTTGCCACGACTTTAACCACGTTGTAACGACGTCGTTACGATTTTAAATTTGGATGTATATGAATGCATCCAAACTTGAGAATGAAGAAAAAAAACAACTCTAGTTTTGGAGCATTACGCAGGTAGAAATTTCGAGTTGTAAAGACGTCATTACAACGACGTCAAAGTCGTGGTGACGTCAAAAGACAACGTCGTGAAGACGACGTGACGTTGTCTTTTAACATGAAACGTCGATTCAACATCGGAGAACGGCGTCTTCACAACGTCGTGAAAAACGTTTATTCGACGTCGAGTAACAACGCCAAAACAACGTCGTCACACAACTTCATATTCCGGGAAATACGACGTCGGGATGACTTCGTTTATTCGACGTCGTTCTTCGACTCGATATCGGCGTCCAAATACGTCGACGATTTCTGCGAGGGTAATTGGAATTCATAATGGATGCATAGTTGCAGTAAATTCTTCCCATTATCTGCTATCTGATTTGTTTGGTGACATGAATCCTTAAAAAACTAACCACAAAGTTAAGTATATAGTCTTTTTACAGATTGATGAGAAATACCGTGCGAAAGAAGTTATGGCAATAAGGGAAATATGTTCTGTTTATGCCATGCCTAATAACAAATCGCCTGTTTGATGTCTATAGTGGAATTAATGTTATCTTGATAGAGCCTCCAAGAGAATCACTTGTAACAGGAATCGTAGTATCTCACATAAAAATAAAAAATTGTTGCTTTCCTAGAGTTGCTCCTAATTCACTGAATTTTTCTTTTACTACCACTGAAAGATATACAATCCATACTTCACGTGAACGAGGCGAAGAACCGCGATTGGTCAGTGTTTTGTCAAGTTGACAAAGTATAATTTACACCAAAACACTGATGCTTTATGTTCTGTTTGGTAGTAATCGATCAACTCTTCGTTATCAGAAATGTTCTTAGTCATACAAAAGTTCGTGTAACAAATTTCACGACAAAAACTGTTTGACAGACATAGAGTACAAATTGGGACGTTTTTGAGTTGAATTAAACATGAAATCAGTCCTATAAATACCCTCGACTAATGGTTCCCTGTATCAATTAAACAATAAGACGTCGAGTGGTATTATCAACGAAAATCGAAACAGTTCATTATATTGCTACTGATGGTGCTCCCAAAACCAAAATATTAACAGTAATTATTAGAGATATTTATTATTTATATCATCTATCATATCAACAATCACAATTTTTATGATTTTTCTTCTATGTTGTGTGCTCTAGAAAATTTTAAATATTAAAACCGTTCATAGCTCAACTTTTACGGCCGGCATGCAACTGCGTTAAAGTTTTATTTCCCGGTACATAAATGCACTATATCTTTTCGTAATCAATTACTCCAACGATTCAGTAAGACCAGAATTTACTTGCGTCTCATTAAAATATGACTCACGGGCACATCTTCATGCTATATCTGATTCCTTAATGGTACTTATAGCGTCTTATATTGGAATGTAATTGAAATATCTTTACAGACTGAAAGGTTAAGAGGACGTATTGAGAAAGAAGAATAGAGAACCTCTTTTTCTCGTAGGAACGTAAAATTTCTATAGAAAAACGACAATTTTTACGTACGTAAAACTGTAAAATGTGATGACTTAGGTAAGTTGAATTATTACCCTCCTAAAAGTGATAACCAGATTTATAGCGAGCTATAAATTTTTTTATCGGTGTGAGTCTTCGTGTCGTATAGTTACTGCGTGAAAATGTATGCTGCGACTCGCACTTTTGTTACCAAAGGTGACGTTATTCAGCGTTCCATAGTATTTTCAATGGCTTCGGTAATTGGTGTTTGTGTAGGAGAAAATGAAGTATTAATTCAGTCCTAAGTAATGGCGAATGATGTAGCAAAACTAACTGTCATTTATCATTAACCGAGTAGGTGGCACGTGGAGAATGTTCGTGCGCTGTTCCTCGTGTTGTTCGCTGGCGATGGGGAAGTGGCAGTATACTGCTGTCCCGTCAACTCTCCCCACCCCGCGACACGACCATTCTATGAGGTCATCCACCCGGAAGCGCGAGCGATCTGCATTCAATGCGATGGAGTATTGGGTCAGAAGAGATACATCCTACCAGCACACGGACATATTTGCCTTCAAAAATTGAACGTTCGAGACTAAGATGTGTGTATGTTTACTGACAAGTAAACAATGGTACTTGTACACTCATGAATTTTCAAGTGCATTCTTTTACGTGCTTAATATTATAAATTCGAATTCCGATGCGATTACCTTTCCTCGGTCACGACAGATCGTTAAAATATTTATAGGTAATCGCATCAAAAGCTGTCATATTTGTACCGTACATAATAACGTAAGGAATGATTTCTTGCACGAATACATTTATGAAGAGTGCATATATGTATCCCTCTGACCGCTCTCTCCGACCGATCGCCCGTCACATCACATCTTTTCAGTTTATTTCGCGGAGGTGAGTCTACGAGGCCCACCATTGCTGGCCACATCAGGACATGACGGAGCGAAGCCCCCGCCGCCAAATATTGAGCAAAAACCATTGAGCGGGAAGTTCCTGGTGCCGGTGGGAACGGGGTAGGGCCGACCCTCCGCACGTGCTTCAATAAGAAATCGATATAAACGAACATTCCCGTTCCCCTGCCCCCGTGCCGACCGCGCCACCTGCCTCAGGGAGCGCTCCAGACACCTCGCTCCCGCAGACGGTTTACAACGCGTCCCCACGCCCCGCTCCAATTTGGTAGTAAAATAGCACGTAATGTGCGCACGTGGAGATGGAGAAGGGGGTATTAGAGGACGAGCAGGCGGAGGTGGAGAAGGATGTGAATTCACGGGTGGAAGCTAGGATACATGGGACGTAGTGTTGGACCGGGATGGAGAGAAGATTGCGCAGGAGAACTGTGCCCGATGTCGTGGGACGCACCACGGAGCACGCGAAGAGTTGGCTTCTGGCTCGTTTCCCAAACTCACTGCGTTCCAAGTCGCACTTCTGTACAGTCTCTTTAAAATATCAGTCCTAGCAGTTTGTCATTTCGTTAAAGAGAATGGTTGCGAGGAATTTTGATTCTCATCGGTTTCGTATGACGTAATTTAAACACAAAGTTTTGAATGAATTTAATGAATCTCCTAAAATCATTGTCAAACAACTAATAAAACTCACCACAGTGACAAAGCTTTTTAAAAGTCTATTTAATACGAAATTTATTGCTTTTGGAGAGAGTACGTACTCTTTAATCAGTGTTGTTAGAAATATGAAAGGTTTGGTTAGTATTAAGATTGATAGATTGGGTGTTTGAATCATGTGGATTAGTTTCGTCGACATGTTTTCGAATATAAACTCATTTCTAATTTAACTACAAATTCATTGTCATTATTTATAGCCAAAAGGTTTTATAATTTATTTTACACAACGTTTCAAACATTTCTTGTTCACTTGATACTATGGATATAAGCATTTTATACTCAAATTTTAAAATTTCTGAACATATCCTTCGTCGTATACAAAACGCAGTGATCTATCGAAGCTAATGTCTAGTTCAATAAAAAATTTAAATTCTATTAGATTTACAGAGAATCCATTAACCATCGACTGGTCGAGTTCGGTAGATCTGAGATGTAGGATTCTGATTTACTATAGATGCCGCACCATTGGATAACGAGGCAATGAATTGACTAAATCACTGTGCTTTACCAGAAGATACTGAGAAATAACTTATTTTCTCTTTTATTCCGAGATCTTGTAAAACGCTACTTACTCTGCTTTTAATTATTAGTGCACTGATTTGAGAAACAAGTGACATTCCTTTCATTTATCTTCCCTAATGCAACAAATGGTGTGTATCAAGAACGAAATTCTGTAGTCACCCATTGAAGTCTTGTCACCCAAACGTACTGTGTCTGGAAATTATTCTATTTTGTGTAGTGGAGTTCGTTTTTCCTAACTGAGATGATACTACGGTAGTTAAGTTTCATATATTTTTCTAGACACTATAGAGAGCAATTATGTATATCTTTATATTTTTAATGACGTTCAATGTTCGTTAGAGACAGAATTCAGGTATCTTATCGCTCTATAAAATTGATTTACTCGAATTTGAGTGAGAATGATTCCTCTAATAAATGTTAATTATATTCACCAATTTTTTTCTTTGTAAAATGTTTTCATCAAAATTTCACAGTTAAGATTTCAGTTCGTGGTCTTCTAAATAAAGAGAACAAATACTTGATTTATATTGATCAAAGATACTCGCATACAATTTACCAAGTAAATAAATTCAGTTTTTTAAGGAGTTGCTTAAAAATTAAAAATTAAAAGTTCATATGTCGTATAGTTTCTATAGGACTTATGTAAGTTTGAAGATTCGTGAAATCTATTAAACCATACAAATAAACAAAAAGAGTTTAAAGAAATTTTAACACTGTATATTAAGTTCAATATATTGTCGTGTAATGAACGATACTAATGAAGGTAGGATGACCCAATCTGCCAAGTAACAAAACAGGTTCGTCATTTTTCAGATGTGAAAAGAAGATTCCAGTAAAAGAACTATACATGCTATCGCTTTCTAGATGCAAGTATAAGCGTTGAATGTGATAGTGAACGTGATTGCATTACTGTGAAAAGGTTTTTTTCCATTCACTTTTTCTATTAAGTAGTATTTTACAAACATAGAGGCACCTTTTTCCATTGGCTGACACTCGCGTTCTCCAACTACAACTGCATTCTAAATAGACTGATCCACTATGTTTCAAAACGAATTTCCATTTATTTGCCAGTGAAAGAAGTGAACGTAACATTTTGTCGGTTGTAATCATAATTTAAGAACGTAATATAAGAGACGCTACGTGTAATTTAGTGCTTGAAAACGTTCGAGGAAACCACGCTCCTCCTTATCGATTCTATCTAAAGACGAGGCAGACAGTTGTAATGTGCTATAATTACTATTTTTTTCTTTTAATGTTCCTGGGGAAATGTGATAGGCTGTCTTAAAATAACTTGGTGTTCCAGTATTTTATCGTTTCAGTTTTTTTTATGCGCAACTATTTATTCAAACAGGTTATCATATTTAAAGTTTGATTTTTCACCCTTATTTGATTTCACCCTTGACTATGAATGTAACATATCTGTGAAGAATGTGAAGATATTTATTCTTCCGGTTCACTACAGATTGAAGCTGATTTTTGTGGAAAATTAAGTTTGCGAAATTTTCTTGGCATTTCCAAAGATACGTCTTTCGTATGGAACTTGTATTAGTACAAGATTGGAGTAGAATATGAGCAAATTACCGAAGGAAGATGATATGGCAGTTTTGATGAGGGATGTTTCACTTGTCAGGTATTATCCATAATCGGAAACAGTAAAATGTTCGAGTTTCCTCGTGAGACCAGTGTTGTTGTATACAGTGATAGAGCCCTCACTTAACGAAGTAATTTTGCAATTGTGTATCTTAATACTTATTAAATAATAGTATCTATTCCACAAAAAGTAACTACTAGAAGTATTACTACCTTGCATTCACGGCATACGTATTCTTAGATTTCAAGAACTAGCGCAAAAATTACGTTTTATATTAACAATATGTCGGCAGCCAAAATGAGCTGTAAATTTAAAAATGAAAAATTATCTCATTGTTTTCGTAATGTGACAACATTGAAATGACTTAATTTTTAGTCCATTGTCCAGATGTTGATGTATTACATTGAAAAATCATCCCCTTTTTTCAGCAGCGATCGAGGTGGAACCGTATAATTTTTTCTGTGACGAAATGACGTAAGCAGTTCTAGGATGTAGAAGAGGGAGAACAGAAAGTGGGTGATGGGAAGGGAGAAATCTCGCACCTGAGCACCTCGTCACCAGTCCACCGCGCACTCTGACGTCATTTCTCCGCAGAAAAATCTCTGTCATTCAACTCATTGGGCCCTAAGAATTGCGCTTGCGAGGAAAGCAAAATATGCTTAATATTAACACTACGTCACTTGAAAAATTCAGCAAATCTTAACTCCGGGTTGAGAAGCCGAAAATTACTTTCATATTTATATATCAGTGAGAACTGATAATTCAAATACCACAATATATCTGCGACAGACCATACTTTTGTTACATGTAATACAGCAGAATTACCAGATTGCCATGTTGCTAAGAAGCTGCAATTGTTATAGGAAACTATATAAAACCATTATTATCTACGCAAAGAAAATAATTGTATGTTAGCATCACTGGTTTGTAGGTAGAGAAGAATAACGTTCGACAATCGTGTAAATCACTTCTATCACTCTAGGCGCACGTACAATAGAGTCATCAATGTACTAATAAGACTTCAAACTACCTATCAATATTCAAATTTCATATTGTCTAATTTAGATGCAACATAGCTTTAAAGAACTGGAACTAGTGAAAAATAGGGCCGGAGCGTTATGGGTACATTGTTAATTGAGCAGTCGTGACTTCACAATACTTCTGGTCCTGTTCAGTCAGTTTTTGATTTACAAGCAAGCAGAAAGCACGCGACTGAAGTATATTCAAAACAATGCATGTTGCCAGAACCGGCACTTCGTGATAACAAGAGAGACACTTGGAAGGAAGGCGCTCTGAATTCGTTCGTAGGAGGGAAAGTCAGTGACCTCTCAAGAGGATAGAAGATACTTGTCTACCCGCATTTAAATAAGGATATTGTTGGGAATGTATAAAGGGAAGGATCAGAAAATGCGAGAATTTCTGTGCAAATAGCATCTTGTGCTCTGTGTGTAAAGTGTATTAAAAAAGTTTATCTTTTTGAACTTAAATTTTCAACAACGGGAGACAAAAGAAATCGGACCAAATTCATGTCTCAGAATAAAATATTTTTTGTGAATTGGTAGTAGGTCTATTTGTTTACATGGGAAATACAAAATTTCAGACTTTTGTGACCGTCTGATTTTTAGTTATTAATCCTCAGAAGTTGGATATTTGCAGCATTTTCTACGCGATTTGAAATATTAAAATGTATCTTCCGTTAAAATTATTTGGGCGTAGGAAATCGATATTTGTGACATAATATTAATGCTTATATAAATCTTAAAAATATGGACAACTTGATTATCTTAAAATATGATAACAATTTTTTAAATTTTTTTTCAAAATTATTTTTTTAATGTCCCAAAATAGGAATATTTCAAATTTTAAAAAAATGTATTGTTTAGAAACATTTTTAAAACATAAGTACTAAGTTTGAAGATAGGGCGAGAATGGAATCATATTGAAATAAATAACTGTTTACACCATTGCACGTTAAATTGACTGATGATTCAAATTATAACTCCAATTTTGTCATTCGTTTTGCTTATAAATAGCTAATAAATGCTTCGATTACAAGAACCAATATATTTGGAGAAATGTGTGGGTTCTGCAGAGAGTACAAACTCATACGTAATGAACTTGTGAAGTGTGTTTTGATAAAATGAGTGCAACAATGGTGGATTTCTTTGTAATCACTGTCATCCTAATGGTTTGTAAACACACACCTAAAATAACGCAAAATATTGCCAAGTGTAATCGGTATTTTTCTACTGGTACAATATTAACGAATGTCGTAAAGTAGAATGGTAAATTTCCCGTTCATGATCCTTCGGCATGGAAAAATACGTCGCAGGGTTGCATACTGCGTTTTACTGTTAGTAAAAAATTCTTCACTCTCGTACTCATTATTATAACTCATTGGCATTGAATGTTATGAAGATAGTTAAATTCTGCAACAATAGAATGTTAAATATACTATACGACCTTAAGATTAGATATGGATAATATGGAATAACAATAATTAGTTTTCCTTTTAATACATCCAATTGAATGGTGGAAATACAACAAGAACATATATTTCTCTGAAATACAGTGTAAAGATAGAATATTTCCACATATTATTTAAGTTGAAAACGCCTGAAGTATAGTGAGTAAATTTCTTTCTTGTTTCTGGACCTCTCGTAAGTGAAGTATTTCAAACAACATGCTCAAATATAGGGATTAATGAAGCTGTATATGTAGATCATATACGCAAATCCTCGTTAGATCTTTGACATGTAAATAACGGCTTATGAAATTTTACAAGTGATGATGAAGGTGAAGTGTTAAGTTAACGGAGGCAATATTTATTGTGCATTGAATTCAATGAAATATACTTCAAAGAAAGATTAATTGACCAGGAACGTGTAATTTAAAAAATCAACCGATTATCTGGACCTGAAATATTCACCAATGGAAGAGGAAAAAGCAACAAAAATTTGATAAAGTCAACTTCTCGGTAACCGAAGCAAATTATATTCTCCACACATCAAACGATACGGATTAGCAGTCAAGAGAGTTATATTCGTAGCAACGTACGCAATCCTGGCCCAATGAGACGATGTTTTTGATGAGATTAATTATAAAGGGACAAAGAGATATGAACATCGAGCGTACGTTGACAAAGGCTAAATTCATACCGCTCGACTTTTGTCTGACAGTAATTAGTTAAATCAGGAAATCTCGTGTGGCGTGGATAAATGAATCGATCAGTGAACTCGCGTTTGTCACCGAAAGGTAGCCAATAGAGGCCTGGCAATAGCCTCACGCCATGTTCTGTTTACTTGTTTGAACGGAATGTTTATTAAATTCTAATACTTTCTATTTTAAATACAGACAGTTCTGTGTGAGAGTGAAACATTTGTGAAACTCGATCGTCGGAAACCTTTCTCTCGTTCATATTATAGCACACATTTACTTCACGGCAGTGCGCCAGTCTCTCTCACTTTGCCGTAAGGCGTCAAGCACAGTCCCCATCATCGTCCAGTGCAATACACTGTTTGATTCCAAACAATGTCCTCCTGTGTCGATTGTGAGCGACCGTGTGTTCCCTACTCCCGTCCGACCGTCTGTCTCCCTTCACCTCTCAGCCCGCATTTGCGACCTCTTACCCCCGCGAACGCTGTAAACTCTCGCTGTCTCGCCTAGCGACGGGGTGAAGTGAGGCGTGGTGCTGAGGGCAGAGTGGCGGGGAACGGGGGGTCGATATTGATCGTACAGACCCCCGCGTCTTGTTTGCTCACACGGCGCGATGCGTCGCGGCCGCGCGACTCGAGATTCGTCCTTAACCCCTCCCCACCTCCCCCTCGCTCACTCCCTAAATTACTCCTTTTCCATTTCCTTTGGGAATTCTGACAAAACTGATTCGGAATAAAAATATTGATCTCGACAATGTGACTTACTATTTTCTTTCATTCGTATCGAAGGGAATCTATATCAATGAATCAAAATAAATTATATAAGTTCTGGTTCCGAGGCGTTTTAAATCACCTTACATGCAATTATATATTAGTAATTAAAATTGTAACCCATCATTGTTTTCATGTTTTTTGAGGAACGCGCCATCTGCTAGGCAAACTTTCCATGTCTTATAATATAGCGGCAGAAGCTTTTTTTTTTTTTTG